>JAGXOD010000004.1:160000-182500 GCA_020368025.1 Brachyhypopomus occidentalis | reverse complement strand
ACATCCCAGCCTCTTGGAATGATGATACATTCAGAGAGAGACACCCCAGTCAGAGAGAGACACCCCAGTCAATGGGCTCCCTATTAATGTGCAGTCGCCACTGTCTGGCGGCCCGCAAAATTCACCCACCTCCTCCGTGCTCTCTCACTCCGTTCTTTCCCTCCTGCTTCCCTCGCTTCTCCATGTTTTCCCTTCTCCACTGTCCTTTTCTGTGTTCTTCAATCTCCACGTAATTGTGAGCTGTTGCACTAGGTGGCAGGTCTGCTGGCTTTATCGTTTAATAAAGAGATCATATAAAATTGAAGTATGTCTCCCCCCCCCCACTTTGTGACACACACACACACACACACGCACACACACACACACACTCTCCCTCTCTCCCTCTATCTCTCCCTCTCCTCATCCTCTCTCTGGGGAGGTTTAGTTTTAAGATGCTCCTTCCTGTCTGGTCCCTGGCGAAGCTCCTTTCTGTTCATGCTCACTTAGTGAGAGACAGAGTGAAAAAGAGATGGAGCTGGAGAGAGAGAGAGAGAGAGAGAGAGAGAGAAAGAAGAGAGAGAGGAGAGAGAGAGAGACAGTGAAAAAGATGTAGCTGGAGAGAGAGCTGGAGAGGGACAGATGTAAAGCTTTTAATCCGTTAATGGGGGGATAGTAAGACGGTTAAGCATTAAGAACAGACTATGTTTGTATCCACATTAAACATTTATGTTGCTGATGTGATAGATTTCATTTTTGCAGACCAATCAAATTACTTTATCAATGCAAACTTCACTTTATTTGTTGGTCGGCAAAATTGATCAATTTGGCACACGCAGTACTTCCTTAATGTACTGGACAGAACGGCAAAAGACGCCTCACCTGGCAGGAGGGACACGCAACTCTCGCCCCGTTACTCAACAGGCTGAGGCTCTTTGACTTGAATTTTTTCCCAGGCTACAGGATTTTAATTAATCCTCAAGTGTGACCAAATCAACACTTTTCTTAAAGACTGATACTCATCACCTAAGCATGTCATAATTAACTGCTGCTATTCTGAAACATGCCCACTGGTGTGTGGAACAAATATAGCCCGAGATCTCATTATTTCTCTTGAATATGCAATTTTCCCCCGTTTTCCCTGAGACATAACCTTCACGGCCTTTGCGGCGAATTGTAGCATCATATTTAGAATGTGCTGAATCCAGAACGGTCGGACTGTAAATAGGATGAGTGGCGGACCAGCCGAATGAGGATTATATGAGGAAATTACTTCAATTAGTTCCACATCCGTCCACATTCCGTCCAGGTCGCGGGGTCAACGGCGGCCGCGACTGAGAGCTCTCGGTGCAGCCTGAGCTACACACCTGACACCCCCTGCACTGACTCCCAGCGCTCCACCCTTGTGAGTATACAACGCTAGTGTATGGTGTTGGACGTGCTGTGAGCCGTTGGGATCTCAGATCGTGGAGCGGGATGGTTGTTGGCGAAGTGTGCGACTAATCCGATGCAGGAAAGTGTAGGTTTCGGGTGGGGTGGGCCGGGGAGGGGCTGTGAGAGGGGTGGAGGATGTGGGCGGAGGCTGTACTGTTTTAAGTGAGCACGGCAGGCTTAGCATCACGCTAGCACTTTCCATGCCTCATAGATCTGATAGGCAAGGCTATGAGAGAGTGCAGCACTGCAGAGTGAGAGAGACAGAGGGGAAGAGAGAGAGAGAGAGAGAGAAAGAGGAGGGAGAGAACGAGCCTTTATAATTACATCTCTTAATAATACCTATCGATAGAGAGCAGTGCTGGGTGATGAAGCTGTGGTGGTCATCACAATCGTCCTGTCACACACAGAAACGCTGAGTTTTACAGCCGCGTGGACCAGCAGCTTCACTGAGGAACATTTACTCCAGCTAGTCGATACATAAATGTCCGGCCTTTGCCAAAATCAGCTCCACAGGTATTACAGCACTAGGCATTTAATGGTGGAAGTGTGACTTCACATTCTGCAGATTGTACTCGTGAGAGCCCCAAAGGTTCTGTTAAGCAGAGCCTCTGGAGTGTGTGTGTGCGTGTGTGTGTGTGCATGCGTGCGCGTCTGTGTGTGCGTGAGTGCATGTGTGTGTGCATGTGTGTGTGCGTGTGTGTGTGTGTGTGTGTGTGTGTGTGTGTGTGTGTGTGTGTGTGTGTGCATGTGTGTGTGCTTGTGTGTGTGTGTGTGTGTGTGTGTGTGTGTGTGTGTGTGTGTGTGTGTGTGTGTGTGTGTGTGTGTGTGTGTGTGTGTGTGTGTGTGTGTGTGGAGGGTTCCCAGCAGAGCATCCACCCTTCCCTGGGTCGCCACAGATCTGGACCAGCCATCATTCCAGCACATCATTACTGGATTAAGGACAGTGGGCGTCCAGACCACATCACCAAAAGCCATCGCTGCGTCTGTCCCTGCATCCGTCTCTGCTGCGCCTGCTCCATCTAATTACCAGCCAGTTGCATGGCTGGAAGTCTTCCTCTGGCTGTCCGTTTGATGGTCGCTCTCAGTCTCTCTTATCCTCTTTATTTAAGTCTGTGTGTGTGTGTGTGTGTGTGTGTGTGTGTGTAGATGAACAGCTTTATTTTCTCTCTCTCCTGGTTCTGTGTGTGTGTGTCTGTGTGTGTGTGTGTGTGTGTGTGTGTGTGAGCCTCTGACCCAGTGTTGGAGACTTTATTCTTTTCTCTTTCTCACTGAGCCTGTGAAATTGAGCTGTGTGCACTTTTAGTCCAGTGTCGTCTCCGTCTGACTGCATGTGAGCGGATGTGAGAGAGAGAGTGTGTGTGTTAGAGCGTGTGTGTGAGAGAGCGAGCAAGAGAGTGTGTGTGTGTGTGGAAGCAAGCAAGACAAAGACAGCTGCAATAAAAAAAAACTTTATGTTCCCATTGAAATCAGAAGAATTTCAGAGCGAAAAGCACAATCTTATGATTTAACTCACAAGATATGTTTATATATTCATTCACTGCTTTCTATGTCTTACTTAAGAAGTAACACATTGTCATTGTTAACAAATGCTTGAAACAAATAAGGTTATTGGTGAATATTTAGTAACTACGGGAGTGTCCCTTATTGTAACCAAACTGTGTGTGTTCTACGGACTCAGAGAAGACCGACATCTCCAGTATGAGTCACTCTTAACTAGTGCTCTGAATTAGCATGCAGCATGACGCAACCTCGCATAGACACCCGGACATTCTGCCGTAGACCTACCCCATACAGACGGCAATTCTGCCGTAGACCCACCCCATACAGACGGCAATTCTGCCGTAGACCCACCCCATACAGATGGCAATTTTGCCATAGACCTACCCCATACATACTGCAATTCTCTCTCTCATCATGCTACACAGCTGGGATAAGGCTGGCTTGTCTGGTGGAATGTGATGTTTAATCTGCAGCTTCCAAATAATTTAGTCAAAGGCTAACTTTTGTCCAAGAACATTTTGACAGTAGTGATGTGTTATGGCATAGAGGTGGTCTGTAGACTTGATATGGGCACAGAGGTGGTCTGTAGACTTGAAATGGGAATAGAGGTGGTCTGTAGACTTGATATGGGCATAGAGGTGGTATGTAGACTTGAGATGGGCAGGAAGGTGTTTTTGGGACTTTCCTGCATGGAGGACTCCAATACCAGACGTTCTCAGCGTTTTCTTGATATGAACGATACTATGCAGATGGACTGATTGCTGCAGAACACCGGCTCTTTGGCAGATCTCTCTCCTTTGCAGACTTTAGAAATCCTTCTGGAGTCCCACTCAGTCTCCAACATTCCTGCTAAGCACCTCCAAGGTCATGCTCATGTAGCCCGCATTGCACAGAACAGAGCAAAATCTGCTTGTGAAGGGCAGGTGATTTTTAATATCGTGGGGCAGGTAAAACTGTTGGACCACCTGTCTCCAGTGACCAACTCTGAAATGGCTCCTTCTTGACGACACGAACACATCATTTCCAGGAGTAGCCCTAATTATAAATATCTCATGCATCATTTTGCGTTGCCACATCTTTATGAAATACATTGTTGAAATAATTTTCATGAATTATTAAAATGATGTAGAAGAATGTGCCAAATCCACAGTCGTCCCAACTGTCTGAGCGATGCGTGAGGAGCTCGAGGAATCTGAAAGAGTTCATGAACTTTTTCTTCTAACACTTGCAGTTCAGATTGAATTCTGTGTATAAGTGTGTGTGTGTGTGTGTGTAAAAGAGACAGAGATATAGTTCTTATACTCACTGTGTGTGTGTGTGTGTGTGTGTGTCCGTGTGCACGTGTATTTGTGTGAGAGAGATATTTCAGACTGTATTCTCATACGAACGGGTAGTTTACTGTCTAATGGAGCCTGTGTTTTTAATGAGCAGTGAGCGCTTCCTGTTTGCGCTCCCTCATATTCGGTCCCCCTCATTACCCCTTCCTCATGCCTCCTAATCCCTCTCTTACTCTCTATCTCTCCCTCCATCACATCCTGTCATTACATCTCTTCTTCTTGCTGTCATTTAAACAGCTACTCATCCCATTTTCCATTCTTTGCTGTAATTACTTCTGTTTTAACATTCTTTTCACTGCCCCTCACACTCTCTCCATCTCTCTCTCCTTCTCTCTCTCTCCTTCTCTCTCTCTCTCTCTCTCTCTCCTTCTCTCTCTCTCTCTCTCTGCATTAGTATGGGGGTGGGCTGGTTACTGAAGTGTCTGTATACTTCAGTGCTCCTGTGCCGCACTAATAACAGAAGCCGCAGTAATTTATGGTCTGTTGTCTGTTTTAAAGGCATCAGCATGTTTAATACACCTGCCGTAGTGTCACGCTAGCCTGGTCACTGCTCCTCCTCCCTCAGTGTTTCCATCCCTCTCTCTCTCGCTCTCTCTCTCTCTCTCCCTCTCTCTCTCTCTCTCTCTCTCTCTCTCTCTCTCGCTCTCTCTCACTCTGATGCTTACTCACGCTAATGCCTGGGGCACTAAATTAATTTCTTGCTGTTTCGTTCTTTTTCTCACTCTATTTAATTTCTTTTCTCTTTTGTTTTCTCTCTCTCTCTCTCCTTCCCCACTCCCTCCGTTCTGCTCCTTCTCTCAGTCAGAAGGACCTCCTCAGTACTCCAGCCTTGTCTAGATCTCCCGGAACGTGTGCATATCGCCCCTTTTTATCTGTCTTTCTTTCCATCCATCACTTTGTTTGCGCACTGCCTCCCGCTATCAGATCCCGCTTTCGTCACCATTAATTCAGAATGACATCCGATCTATCGCTCTGTCTCCTTTTTTCACGCCCTTCTTGTTTTTTCTAGAGAGGTCACCTCTCCATCAAGGTTCTGTCCATCTGTCACCCTCCTTCTCTCTCTCTCTCTCTATCTCTCTCTCTCTCTCTCCATCTCTCTCTCTCTCTTTCTCGTTATGGCTGCTCCTAAGCACGCAATGTCTCTCCCACACGACGGCTCCAGGGATGGAGTCCTTGAATTTGTCTGCTCTGTGCTGAAAGCATCACCCTAATGCCACATGTTTTCATCACCCAACAGGTGCTGGGTGTAACCCTACACTGTGTGTGTGTGTGCGTGCATGTGTGTGTGTGTGTGCGTGTGTGTATGTGTGTGTGTGTGTGTGTGTGTGTGTGTGTGTGTGTGTGTGTGTGTGTGTGTGTGTGTGTGTGTGTGTGTGTGTGTGTGTGTGTGTGTGTGTGTGTGTGTGTGTGTGTGTGTGTGTGTGTGTGTGTGTGTGTGTGTGTGTGTGTGTGTGTGTGTGTGTGTGTGTGTGTGTGTGTGTGTGTGTGTGTGTGTGTGTGTGTGTGTGTGTGTGTTTCTATGCATGTGTGTGTGTGTGTGTGTGTGTGTGTAGAGGGGGAAGGTCCCATGAGTCATGGACAGAGATGGAGAAAGACATAGCACAGCCGCTTCCTCCAGCCACATGTGAGACTTCACCGAGTGTCTGAACAGCAGCGGCAGCTCCAGAGCTGTGTGTGTGTGTGTGTGTGTGTGTGTGTTAGCTGGTTGCGGTACGTCCCGCTCACCCCGATCAGAACCCAGAACGTACACATTCACCCCATGAAGCTTTTCTTCTTGTTAGGTGGCTACATTGTCCAGTGCGGAGGGGGTAGAATAGTTTCTGAAAGAAGCCACTGCTGAGCAGAAGTTGGAGTCTTCCTTCAAAAAACCAGCCAACTCAGAGACAAAAAGACATATGTGAGGTATTTGGGTGGATATAGTTATTTGGTATCTGTTATTTGCAGTTACCCTAAAAGATCTGGTGTCATCTTACACATTCTGGATTCTAATTAGAAAGTGCAACGGAGAGAATGGTGCTGACTGACAGGAAACTTCAGGGAGGCCATGCCAAAAATCTACTTAACTAAGCTACTGGATACTACAGTGAAAGACGCTAAGCAACAGTTGTTGTGGAGAGAAAACTAACTTTATTTCAAACTGCTTTTAGAAAGTTGTCAACTGCTTTTAAGCAACCTAATAAAAAAAAACATGAATTATGAAATAGCTCACATCTCACCGAGGGTAATGGTGCTGACAGAAGCTAACTGGAGGCACTGTCTTCCCCAGGCTGTGTGCGGTTGGCTAGCCTAGCTGAAAGTACAGGATCACTCTCAGAAGTCTGGCAGCAGACAGACACTCTGCACTGGGATACTGGGCACATGGGCTATGGAGGTGTGATGGGCGATGTGGCGGTGGTCAAAGCCAGGTTCTAAGTTCTCCTTAAAGTCAAATAAATTATTCTAAAATCAGATGAAAGGAAAAGGTTTACACAGGAAATTTAGAATATAGCAATTTGGATCAAACTATGTGCTTGTGGGGGGGGGGGGGGGCACTAAACGTTTTAAAAAATATCTGTGCAATTGTAGTAAAAGTGGAAATTCCTGGGGACCACTTACAGTACATGTAACCAATTACTTCACTCTGTGTGAGGGGACAGTGCAGACACGTGGGTTTTTTCTTTCTTCAGATGTAACATTTTCCAGATTGAAAACATATTCAGAGGCAAAAATTGTCTTGAGGAAAGAAACATGCTGCAGAATCAGGCGCCGGCGCTGAAGGTAATAAGGCCGGCGTGTCCCAGCCCGAAGGCTCGGCTGCACCGCGCCGTCCCCCCCGCGCGGGAACATGACGGGAGTCAGTCACCGCAGCGACAGAGGCGAGTGATTTAGCAGGGGGATGGGGAGACACAGCCCTGCTCTGGTGATCCTCTCCCTGAGCTGCAGGCCGGCTGGAGACGCACGTGGCTCTGAAGCACTTTTAGAGGGAAGCGGAGTGTCAGTCAGGCGGGCTGGAATCAAACACTCCCCATATCGGTCCTTTCACACAGCCGCATGTAGCCCATCAGTCTCCGCTGCTCTCTCCGTCTCTTCAGGGTGGGGTGTTCGTAGACACCTCCCCTCTCCTCTCACAAGCTCTATCTGTCTCTCAAGCGTCTTTTTTTGGGTCTTGCATATATAACAGTGACCCGGGCTCTCTTGCAGAACTTACACACACACACACACACACACATTCACAAAACTTTAGCATCTACAAAATAACTCACTCTGAGCACATGCACACAACACAGGCACTCCTATAGCAATCATGGATACACCTGCTCTCACAAACACACCTTATGCATAGCACCACACACACCCAGGGAGCATGCTTCTCTTTGGAGTGTGAAGCACACGGGTGAACAGGGTTACGGGGTCGATACTGAACCCAGCTGACATACAGAAAATTGGTTTGTGTTGCTTATTCCGGTAAATAATTCATACATGCTTCTCAGTCAAGGACATCACTCTGTTTTCATCTCTCCTCTATACATCTCCTCTCTCCTCTATACATGCCACATCTCCTCTCTCCTCTGCAGACATCTCCTCTCTCCTCTATACATGCCACATCTCCTCTCTCCTCTGCAGACATCTCCTCTCTCCTCTATACATGCCATATCTCCTCTCTCCTCTATAGATATCTCCTCTCTCCTCTACAGACATCTCCTCTCTCCTCTATACATGCAACATCTCCTCTCTCCTCTGCAGACATCTCCTCTCTCCTCTATACATGCCACATCTCCTCTCTCCTCTGCAGACATCTCCTCTCTCCTCTATACATGCCACATCTCCTCTCTCCTCTGCAGACATCTCCTCTCTCCTCTATACATGCCATATCTCCTCTCTCCTCTATAGATATCTCCTCTCTCCTCTACAGACATCTCCTCTCTCCTCTATACATGCAACATCTCCTCTCTCCTCTGCAGAAATCTCCTCTCTCCTCTATACATGCCACATCTCCTCTCTCCTCTATAGATATCTCCTCTCCCCTCTACAGAAACATCTCCTCTCTCGTCTACTCAGGCATCTCCTCTCTCCTCTACAGACATCCCCTCTCTCCTCTACAGACATTTCCTCTCTCCTCTACAGACATCTCCTCTCTCCCCTACAGACATCTCCTCTCTCCTCTACACAAACATCTCCTCTCTCCTCTATACATGCCACATCTCCTCTCTCCTCTACAGACATCTCCTCTCTCCTCTACACAAACATCTCCTCTCTCCTCTATACATGCCACATCTCCTCTCTCCTCTACAGACATCTCCTCTCTCCCCTACAGACATCTCCTCTCTCCCTACAGACATCTCCTCTCTCCTCTACACAAACATCTCCTCTCTCCTCTATACATGCCACATCTCCTCTCTCCTCTACAGACATCTCCTCTCTCCTCTACACAATCTCCTCTCTCCTCTATACATGCCACATCTCCTCTCTCCTCTACAGACATCTCCTCTCTCCCCTACAGACATCTCCTCTCTCCTCTACACAAACACCTCCTCTCTCCTCTATACATGCCACATCTCCTCTCTCCTCTACAGACATCTCCTCTCTCCTCTACACAACATCTCCTCTACACAAACATCTCCTCTCTCCTCTATACATGCCACATCTCCTCTCTCCTCTACAGACATCTCCTCTCTCCCCTACAGACATCTCCTCTCTCCTCTGCACAAAAATCTCCTCTCTCCTCTACAGACATCTCCTCTCTCCTCTACACAGACCATTTCTCCTTGTGTTTGGATCCTCCTTATCCTGTCCCTCTTCTCTCAGCTCTTCTCTCAAACTCACCAAAGCTCCGATCCAATTCTCTCTTGTTCTCAATCCGTTATTTTATCCCCCCTTTCTTCATGCACGCATGCGCACACTCACAAAGGTATTGAAATCTTGAAATATCTTGGTCACATTTTACATCTGCTTCTGACATTGTGCTTTTCCCTCAATCCTAACCAAACACCCCTCACTCCCTGTCTCTCTCCCTCACTCCCTATCTCTCTCCTTCTCTCACTCTCTCCCTCACTCCCTATGCCTCACTCACTCCCTATCTCTCTCCTTCTCTCTCTCCCTCACTCCCTATCCCTCTCTCTCTCCCTCACTCCCTATCCCTATCCCTCTCTCTCTCCCTCACTCCCTATCCCTCACTCACTCCTTATCTTTCTCCTTCTCTCACTCTCCCTCACTCCCTATCCCTCCCCCACTTCCTATCTCTCTCCTTCTCTGACTCTCTCTCCCTCTCACACCCATCTCTCTTCTTCTCTATCTCCTTGTCCTTCTCCCTCTCTCTCTCTCTCCTGTTTCCCCCTGTCCCTTCCTGTCTGTCTTTGTCCATTTTCTTATCTCTCTCTCCCCAGTGCTCCCTCCGTTGCCCTCTGGCTCAGACAGTTCTCAATCCCACTCGTCTCTCTCTCTCTCTCTCTCTCTGTTTTCTCCTCCACTTCTCCTCCATCTCTGGGCATTTCTTTTGGACCAACAGGAGTCTGGATTGACGCTGCCTGTCAGTGGAGCAGATTCCTCCAGTCTGGATGGGCTTTAGATCAGACTTCTCGAAATCCTCATTTTTGACCATCTCAAACACATGGATTCTTTTTAAATGCTGCTCAGGGTGCATATGAATGCAACATATCAAAATCTACACATGAATCTCAGCATTTATTTAATAAATCTTAGTATTTACTGGTCTTTCAATCTCCCTAAGTTCACGTCACTCCTGCTACGCTCTATTCACTGGCTTCCAGTAGCTGCACGTATCAGATATAAAACCTTGATGCTTTCCTACCAAGCCAAAAATGGACTAGCCCCTCCCTACATGATGTCCATGGTCAACGCCCGATCCGTACCACGAGCACTCCGAATCTCAAGTGTGGCTCGACTTAAAACGCAATGCTTAAAGTCTCACGGAAGACAAACCTCAAGACTATTCTCTGTCCTGGCACCAAGATGGTGGCACGATTTTCCGTTAGCTGCTCGGACTGCAGAGTCTCTTGTGGTTTTCAAATGTAGACTGAAGACTCACCTGTTTGTTGAGCACTTAAATGAGCACTAACACTGCAGATAGCACTTGTTGTCCTTGTTCTTTACATTGTATGTTTATGTCTGTTTTAATTCCTGCTCTTTAGGTTTGAGCCTATGTTTATTTGTAATACTAGGTAATGGCATTGATCCCTGTAGTTTAGCAGTAGTCTGGTTCAAGGCTATCTTTAGTTCTGACATATCTATGGTAATATCTAGGATGTATTCTATGATCAGATGGCAAAACACTTTGTAAGTCGCTCTGGATAAGAGCGTCTGCTAAATGCCCAAAATGTAAACATAAATGTAAAATGCATTCGATGTAAACATTGCAGGTGGTAATGTAACATTGTGGTATTTGCTATGTGGTATTAGCTCCTTTGTCTATAGAACTGTTTTCTAAAGGATGCAAATCCTGTCAGCAGCAGCACTGGCGTCAGAACAGACGCAGTGGTGGGTCTTATCTCTTACCGCCCTCTCTTCTCTCTGTCTGCTCTCCCTGTCCGTCTCTGCTCCACCTTAACCTCTCCGCAGTTCCACTCAGCTGTGAGAATATGCGGTAGACCAAGCACACGATTTCAATCTGAAGTGACTGTAGTAATGTTACGGTAATGACAGAAAGTGATAATGAAGACACTGAAAAGACAATAATAGCAATATTATATTCCATTTCTCACTCGCTCATTTTCTCTCACTGTGTGTGTGTGAGGAGATGTGTGTGTGTGTGTGGGGGGGGGGGGGGGATGGGTTAAATCAGTGTGAGGGTGATGAAAGCAATAGAGGTTTGGCAAACGACTGGTGTTGGACTGTCAGAGCTCCTGGATGGAGATTGATAAACTGCATCGGATGGTTTAGATTGAATGAGTACTGTGAAGGGGTGTGTGCGTGTGTGTGTGTGTTTGAATTTGAGAACTTGAAAAAGGTGTTTATTGCTTTTTCTTAGAAAATATGCAGATTTTGAGTGAATAAAAGATGACAGGGGAAAAACAAGGCAAAGAGAGAACTATGATCAACAAAGTAAAAACACTGAAAGAAGTGTAGTGAAGGAGCGTGAGGTCGTTGGGACGTGTGTGAGATTCAGAGCCACAGAAAGAAAGTGGTGTTTTATGAGCAATGGAAGCCCTGCGGAGGCATGCTCGCGATCGATGCCTAAATTCATTTGGATTCGGGCACAGTCCCAAAGTAAAATAAATAATTATAATTACAAAAAAAGCCCCCAGATCGCTTTCCAATACACCGATCATCTTCCTTCTTCCACGGGGCTTTGAATATTGATCTCTCAGATTATCAGAACGGCTTTTTGTTTGTTTTTTTTCTCTCGCGCTGTCCTACACTGAGTCATACATTGCATTTACTGCAGTCTTAGTGAGCTGTGAGTAATGTCTACTGAGTAATGTGTGTGTACGTGTGTGTGTGCTCGCGCGCGCGTTTAAATGTGTGCTGGTGTATCGCCAGCGGGTATGAGTGAGAACAGGCCGCAGTAATTGAATCCCGTTCCCTGTCTATGTCTCAGATCTAGTCATTATACAAGCGCCTCTCTGACACACACGAGCACGCGCGCGCGCACACGCATACACACACACACACGCATACAAACACAGAGAGATTCCGCCTAATTAAATTTATACCACACACCAGTTGGTTCGTTCTTTTTTCTCTTCAAATGTTATTTTCCCTGGAGATGATAAAATAAACATTAAATACGACTAACGCTCACAAATAGCTGCATTTTGCGGGCCGTTTGGGCTCGCTGGCTGAGAAAAATAAAGGCACGAGGAAAAACAGAACAGTCGAACGCAACGGAGCAGAATGCGAGCCGAGGGGGTATCGCGCTGGTCAATTTGTACTTTTCACAGTGCGACTGCATCTACGTGTGTGCACGGGCGTGAAGCCCTCAGAAATGAGCGCGCGCGGGCGCGTGTTCTGTCTGAAACGCTGAGTAATGGCGCTCGATTGTCTGACGGTGCGCTGCTTTTGATTCGTGTTTCTAGTGCCATTTTAACAAGTTTCCACCACCAGCAAGATTCTAGCTCGCGCTAAAACCCAAGCTAACGATTGAACGTGTTCCAAACCAAGCATAAGCGCCCCCCCCCTCAAGCTTGTGTCACTGCCCAAGAACTGCATGTAGGAACCTAGCTAGCAGAGAGCGGTCTAGAACAAAACACTTTTTATTCCGACCCATTTACTTTACGTCCGATTCGAACTTGGCTGACTGAAACCTACTGGAGTGTGCCATTCCTGGGTCCCGAACAAAAGCCCGCCGCCGCGCAAGGCTTTTGAGCAGTTGACTCCCCGCTACCGGAGTGAGAGGCACGAGTTGATTCGTTGATCTGAGAGCAGGTTTTTCCGCTGCGTCTATTCTAACAGCCGATGTAGCTGCCGTTGCTACACCGGGCCAGACAGCTTCATTCAGGTATGAGTCATTACCAGTCCAAGCGAGCTCTTTAGAGAAGAAAACAGGCACAGACAGCAAGGAACCTTCCAGAAATATTTACAGATACTATTACGTACTTGCAGACACTCTTACAGACTTATGTCTACAGTTGTAGTTACAGGTATGTTTACTCAGAGGCGGGCTACTGACAGATATGCATGTATACATTTGAGCGTATACATCTATGTTCGCCGAATATATTTAGAAACCTATTTCATGCCGTGGACTCTGGAATTGATGTCAGGCCTTGATTATGAAGGCGAAAAAATACTTCATTAAAACAGATGTAGAACATAAAAAATTAATTGCCCTTAATTAATAATTGAAAAGAAAACATTTAACGTTATATGTTTTCCCCAGAGTGAAAGAAACCGACTGAAACAAAGGCTGGATTGTATATTCAATTAATGAGCTAAAAATCACGATTTAGAAAGAAGAGATTTAATTTCAGTCACATATTATTACAAAGTTGCAGTGCATATAAAAACCGTTGTAATGTTTCTATAAAGATGCTATATAAATAATAGCAATTAGTTCTTCATGTAGAATCAAAATAGGTTCGCAATTATGCTTGATAGAGTTATGATGAAATATTGGTCAGAAACCTGCCAAAATGCTTCATCCCTTATCGATACCCTGTTCTGCTTCACCTGCAGTGCTTTGTCAGGTTGGTGATTCTTACCATGTAAAAGTGTGCAATTCCTGACAGTCGTACTCAGCTCAGACTAACTCAACCAGCAAACTATTGCTCAACAGAGTTTTCTGGTAGAGGCAACCAAGATCTTGTTCAAAATATCCTGAAATGTTTGAGAATCTATGAGGCCACCAATCTTTAAATGGCTCCTAGCATCACTGGCAGGGATGCAGGCCTAAAGCATAATACAATCACACTGGGTATTATGCTCCTTGAGGTGTGCACATCCCTTTTCTAATGCCAAATATTCCCATAATAACTGTTTCCAGAACCTTCTGTGATGATGTCATCTGATCACAGCACCTGCTCCCAGTCAAAGCTCCAGGAGGGAGAGAGACATGCCCAGTGTGTGTCTGCAGTGCTCAAACGTTCCTTCTGCCAAACGTCCCGAGCAGTTCTGACATTGGGGAGTCCTCTAAAAGGGGATTTTGAGACAAGCTAACTCAAAGATGCAAGCAGTAACTGTACTTTTTTTAACACTGAATTTTGTGAGGGTTTTTTTTCTGTCATCTTTGGAGGGGTTTGTGAGCATTGACCCTCTTCCTCGTACCAGATCTTCTGTTTCAGCGGTCAACCTTTTTTTCAACACATCCACCTTTTCAGTGGGACAGATCCAACATTTAAACAACAGAACCTTTTCAGTGGTTTAACCATACTTTTTGTCATTGTTTCTGTGAGTGGAAAGGACATTTAAAGTGTTGGAAGGTTTTTAATGGCCATTTTCTGATATCTTTAGATTGGTGCCTTGCTTCTGTGCTTAGCATTTTGACCTTTGCCATAGACAGACGGAGATCTAAAGGATCCAGCTAGATAAATGTCAATACATACTTACAGAAAGATGTCCGGATACTTACACTTGCACCTGAAGATATACTGGGGTGCCCGTACTTTCAAAACAAACAATATACAATATTAGTTCATTAAATTGTTTGCTCACAATAAAGAATTTAAAAAATGAAATGAAAAATGTTTTAGATATGAGGTAAGCATTTATGTATGAGAATGAAAATCTATCATCTGTGTTGTTATTTTTAACATAATTTTCATCCAAGGGTGCCAATAATTCCCTGGTCTGTTGTAGTCTGTGGAGAAGTGAGGACACTTTGGCAATTACAGGGTAATGAATCAGTGTCAGACTTTGTTCATCTAATATGTGAGAAAGACATTGCAAGAAGCAGCCTGATTTGTGTGATAGATCCTGTTCTATATTTCACTCACATAACAATGAATAAAAGTGTCTCTAGAAATTCCTCATTTCTGTCAAATTAGTAATAGATAACTCTGTTTGTATGTATGAATGCCTGGATGAATAAACAGGACTCACTAGGGTCAATTGGAGGAGTGAGATCTGGCCTAGAATGCTTTTACGTGATTTTCCTTAAAATAAAAAAATAACCATCAAATAAACTAATAAAAACAGAACAGTAAAATCCATAATGTAGGAAACTATTGGGTTTGTTTAAAGGTCAGTAGCTAAATTGATTTGTTGAACAATTCTGTACTTTATTAAGTATAATGATACTGTGATTATAAGTGTGTGGGAGCAGAATGTTGAGTTAATGTTTATGTGTGCATGTGCGTGTGTTTGTGTGTGTGTGATTTGCCATCTGATTGTCCCAAATCCTTTAATCCCTAATAGATTTACCTCATCAACTTAGTCTCATGCTCACCATCTTCCCAATAAACTTTACCCATGGTTCAGTGCAAGGATGTGTGTGTGTGTGTGTGGGAGAGAGAGAAAGAGAGACAGAGAGAGAAAGCATGTGTGTGTGTATTGTGTTCTAATGTGTGTTCTTTGGGCCCCTTGGGGGTGTTGTGTATCACATCTTTTTATCGCAAAAGTAGCATTGCGTATCTCTCTCTCTCTCTCTCTCTCTCTCTCTCTCTCTCTCTCTCTCTCTCTCTCTCTCTCTCTCTTTCAGGCCATATGTCTCCATAATATCCATCAGAAAGTCACAATATTTAGGCAGACCATGGGGGTCAGTGGGGGTGGGGGTGAGAGATGTGATGATTGAGGTTATTTCATTAGGTTGAGGGGAGAGATTGATGCCGCTCATCGGTCAGACACAGAGAGAGAAATGAGGCCACTTTATTTATCCAGCACATTAATTCAGAATAACAATTCCACTAAGAGCATCTCTCTATCTGTTCATCTTTCTCTCCCCTCCTCCCAGCCTCCAGTGATTTGACTACTTTGGTCACTGCTGCTCTCTCTCTCTCTCTCTCTCTCTCTCTCTCTCTCTCTCAGGGGTCACACAGAGCTTTGTGACACCCTGCAAATGTGTATATGACACAAGTGTCTTTTTTCTCATGCGCTCTCACACGCAGACTTACACCTACCTTCTACAGGGAGTCACAAGGCTGACATCACCTGCGATCAGTGAAGTTGTGTGTGTGTGTGTGTGTGTGTGTGTGTGTGTGTGTGTGAAATTCAGTGTATTGAAATTCAGAGGTTGTAATTAGCTTTCTTCGCTCTGCTGCTCCCCAACCATGAACATTACATTTGCGAGATGTGTGTGTGTGTGTGTGTGTAAGTCTATATGTGACAAAACCACACACACCGTTTCTGTTTTACCTTGTGAAATAGCTCACATTGGCTGTATTCTCCTCACACCCACCCTGTCATCCAGAAAAGCAGCAAGACTACTGCTTTTAATGTGTCTACACAGAGTGAGAGAGAGAGAGATGTTCTGCAGCCGATAAGCTTGAATGAAGAAAACGAAAAATTATAGTTTGCAGCATATTTTGTTCTGCAAGGACGTTTTTTAGCTGATGTCCCAGTGTGAATGTGCGGACACTTGCATGGGTGTAAGCGTGGCCATATATTTAGCTCTTAATGGGGACCAAATGTCCCCACAATGATAGCAAAACATAAATACACAAGTTTGTGGGATTATCCCACAAAGACAGCAGTAGACATTGTGTGTGTGTGTGTGTGTGTGTGTGAGAGAGAGAGAGAGAGAAAATCAGCTGACAGGCAGTAGGAGATCAGGGGGGGGGTCCCCTGAGGGCAATGAGAGAAAAATGTAGCTGCATTACGAGAGCCTCCACTATTCTCTACTGATGCACACACACACACACACACACACACACACACACACACACTCACACAGTGTCGAGACACCCAAGTATTTGTCATTGTTATGCAGCAGTGGTAGAGTTAAAGTGTAAAACAACAGTTTTGTTTTAATGAATGGAGCTCAGTGATTTCATTGTACTAAACAAGGGCTGACAAAAAGGTTACAACTCACCACTCCCCCTGTCTCTCTCTCCATCTACACATTCTCATTGTGTCATTGCTCTCTGTGACACACACACACACACACACACACCACCGTGCTGCATTCCTCTCTGGCCTCTCTCCGCTGCTCTTTGTTCTTCAATCAATATTAATAATAAGCAGACGGGATGAAGGCTTAATCATAATCAATAAGGCCCGTATGCAGTCCTCTCAGATGAGACGAGGACAAATCATGAGACCTGACAGCTGGACCGGACTAAACTGGCCACTGCAGGCCTCGTCTTAAACCCCGCCCCCTGCCCCTCCCCCCCACGCCTCCCGCCAACGCCTCTTAGATCACCTTTTAAACTAATGAACATGCCACCCACACTCTCCTACTCACAGACCAACATGCACGGGTTACGCTATTTTAATTCAGACCTTCATACACGCTTATCTTCTGGATATTCGTGACCAGCATTATTCAGTGCACAAACTCACTATTTTTTCTACTGGTGATAAGATTCCCAATTTTTTCAAAACATTACTATGATGTTTTATTAGTATTAACTATAAATATGCACTGTGCACAAATAATGCTTCACCAGTATTGTTTTGTTAAAAATAAGCAATATGTTTTTTGTTTGCAAAATATTATATTATTAATATATTAAGCAAGAGAAGAGAATACCTGCCACTTTAGGAATGTGATATAGTTTTTACATTTCAGATTTTAGAAAGCAATAAAATAAAAATATTTATGCACACGTTCCCATAAAATGTAATAGTTTCTTGCAGTGTTTTGATTTTGAATCTTTTATCATGCTGCAGGAATGTCCCACATCAGTGCCCATGACCTCTGTGACATATAGTTGTTAATTAAACCAAGGCAAAACACAGTCTTCCATAACCTATAATGAAGAATCACACAAATCACGTAATATCAATAGTTTGCTGTACAGTACACGATGAACACAGCCCTGATATTAGCTACGATGTGTAATCTTCTAATAGCAACATCGTTGGCCTGATGTTTCTGTGAATTCCCCCAGACAGCAGATATACAGCTGAGCTTAGAGTTCTGAGTTTTTGTTAATTGCGGTCTCGTTAGTTAATTGACTATGTGAACGCTGTGTTCTAATTGATGCCGTGCACTAGATATCTGCCTGCTGCAACACCACTGGCGGCGTATAGGGAGATAATTAATGCCATGCTAGCTGTCATGTTTGTGCATTTGTTTGGTAATTGTGATGATGTTGCGCGCGCCTCCCGTCTCGTCAGGGCCGCAGTCAGAGCTCCGATGTCTTATGACGCTTGCTTGCTAGAATTACGCTCCACAATACTGCATCTGCGTGAGGAGCTACAGCCAAGACAATAATGAGAAGTGTCAGTGCCATACAAATGAACAGGTGACAGAGAGGTGCGGTTATGAGCTATAGCTCCTGTCTGTGAGTCAAGGAAACTCACACACACACACACACACACACACTCGCGCATACGCACTCACACATGCACACATATACTTGAATGCACATAAATGTATGCCCAAACATGCACGCACACACACACACACACACACAAAACTACACTTCCATACACAACTACACCTGCGCACACACTCAGGGTGGGTGAGCTACAGCGACAGATGTGCCCACAGAACGGTGACATATGGTTGGCAGTCTACTGCAGGCATAAACACACATAGACACAGCAAATCTCCCTCCCTCTGTCTCCGCTCAATATGTGGCCCCGAACGATCGCAAAACACTCCTGGAACTCAGCTACTAATTACATCCACACCACATACACCCATTCCGTCCTCGCACCGAGAGTTCAGCTAGCACTGTTTTACAGGCTGTAGGTTTTTTTTTCTTCCCCTGGACGTGTCGTGCCGTTGAACCACAGCCTGCAAATGGAAGGTGAAACGTGTTTCAAATACAAGTCAGTCATTTTCCTCTAGCAAAACAAATAACCACAGAGGTGTGACGAGGTGGAATTTGCTGCTGCCACTCAAGGCCTCCACTTCTCCAGATCCCTTTAGAGCCACAGAATCAACACTATAAACTGAGGTTTGGAAGAAGCAATGGGGTGGAACCTAATGGTTTTATCCGTCTCTTTTTTCTTCTTTGCCTGATTAGAGTTGCGTGACTTCGCCGTTGTATACAAACAAAAACAAATGGCGTCTCTGTATATTCTATTGTAAACTTTGACTATATACTAAATGAATAAAAATAAACACACACTCTGTATGCTCTACTGTACATTGTGACTATATTCCAAGTTCAGATATTTTAAATATACATTTCTGCCATACCTCCACCCAGACCTCCACCCAAACCTGCATCCAGATCTCCACCCAGACCTGCACCCAGACCTCCACCCAGACCTACCCCACAGCCCTGCATGAGCTGAGACCTATGGTGTTCTCTGGTGGGGAGGCCAACGTGCTTTCTGGGAAACGGGGAGGAGCCTAGACAGGAGGAGCGAGTGAGATTGCTGGCTGCATCTACAGTGTAGGGTATCGATGAAGCACACGCTGTCACGTGATTATATTTTGAACAGGTTTGATAAATGAAGCCATCTGTGCCATACTAGCTGGAGTCTGTGTATGTGTGTGTGTGTGTGTGTGTGTGCGTGTGCGTGTGTCTGTTTGTTTAATGCCACCATTGTTTACACAATATGCCCACAATATGAGTGTGGGATAGACACACATACAGGTTTGTAAACGTCGACACACAGATGGGCATCTTCATATATGCAGACTGGCACACACATTTACGCAGACGAAACACTTACACATGCATGTGTGCACACCACACCCCCTACATACCCATACACATCTCTGTCAATCAATATCTCTCACTCATGCAAATGCACACTCACACACCCACAAAAACACACTAATCCACCTGCCCACACTCCCCGGCATCTGCAGTAGGCATGTGTGTGTGTGTGTGTGCATGTGCATGTGTGTGTGTGGCATGTGTGTGTGCCATGTGCCGTGAGCAGGTCTACAGTGCAGATGGTATTAAGTTTGGAGTGCGTGAGCTCTTTAATGCACTGCCTGCATGTGCAATAGGGAGTGTGCTGCAGTAATTTATGTTTGCCAGCATCAGCAAATACACTTCTCAGGAGATGGAGGGATGCTATGACAGAATGATAGAGCACAGATGAAAAGAGATCAAGTAAGTGTGTGTGCGTGTGTGTGTGTGAGTGTGTGTGTGTGTGTGTGTGTGTGTGTGTGTGTGTGTGTGTGTGTGTGTGTGTGTGTGTGTGTGTGTGTGTGTGAGTGTGTGTGTGTGAGAGAGAGAGAGAGTGGGGGGCAGGGGGGGTGGTGAAGGGGAGTGAGAGTATTAACATTGCCTTGACACCATGTTATCTGCATTTACCATAATTTTTCCCTGCTTTTACACGTTGTGCCATGAAAAATAAGGTTTTCATGGTAAAAGCGTCCCCAGCCTGGTCTATCTAGCAGATTGGGTGCATTATCTCACCCGCAGGCCTCGTGAGGAAAGCTGAGCAGTGGGCGTTACAGTCAAACAAGTTTGGCTGAGAAATCTGCAGACTTGAGCACAGTGGAGCTCTCACACTGGGTCAGTCTCACTCTCACCCTGGGTCAGTCTCACTCTCTACACTGGGTCAGTCTCACTCTCCACACTGGGTCAGTCTCACTCTCCACCCTGGGTCAGTCTCACTCTCCACACTGGGTCAGTCTCACGCTCTACACTGGGTCAGTCTCACTCTCCACACTGGATCAGTCTCACTCTTTACACTGGATCAGGCTCACTCTCCACACTGGGTCAGTCTCACTCTCTACACTGGGTCAGTCTCACTCTCCACCCTAGGTCAGTCTCACTCTCTACACTGGGTCAGTCTCACTCTCCACACTGGGTCAGTCTCACTCTCCACCCTGGGTCAGTCTCACTCTCCACACTGGGTCAGTCTCACTCTCTACACTGGATCAGGCTCACTCTCCACACTGGATCAGTCTCACTCTTTACACTGGATCAGGCTCACTCTCCACACTGGGTCAGTCTCACTCTCTACACTGGGTCAGTCTCACTCTCCACCCTAGGTCAGTCTCACTCTCTACACTGGGTCAGTCTCACTCTCCACACTGGGTCAGTCTCACTCTCCACCCTGGGTCAGTCTCACTCTCCACACTGGGTCAGTCTCACTCTCTACACTGGATCAGGCTCACTCTCCACACTGGATCAGTCTCACTCTTTACACTGGATCAGGCTCACTCTCCACACTGGGTCAGTCTCACTCTCTACACTGGGTCAGTCTCACTCTCCACACTGGGTCAGTCTCACTCTCCACCCTAGGTCAGTCTCACTCTCTACACTGGGTCAGTCTCAATCTCCACCCTGGGTCAGTCTCACTCTCCACCCTGGGTCAGTCTCACTCTCTACACTGGGTCAGTCTCACTCTCCACACTGGGTCAGTCTCACTCTCCACCCTGGGTCAGTCTCACTCTCCACACTGGGTCAGTCTCACTCTCTACACTGGGTCAGTCTCACTCTCCACACTGGATCATTCTCACTCTTTACACTGGATCAGTCTCACTTTCTACACTGAGTCAGTCTCACTCTCCACCCTGGGTCAATCTCACTCTCCACCCTGGGTCAGTCTCACTCTCCACACTGGGTCACTCTTACTCTCTACACTGGGTCAGTCTCACTCTCCACCCTGGGTGAGTCTCACTCTCCACACTGGGTGAGTCTCTCTCTCCACCCTGGGTGAGTCTCACTCTCAACACTGGGTTAGTTTTACTCTCCACCCTGGGACTCCACACCTTACACCAGTCTCATTCTCCACTGTGGGTTAGTCTCAGTTTCCACCCTGAGCTAGTCTCACTCTCCACCCTGATCCAATCTCACTTTCCACCCTGAGCAACTCTTGTTCTTTTTTGGAAGAAGAAAACACAGAGTGAGAGAAAAAGAGAGAACAAAAGGGGCAGTTTTTAAGGGGGTTTAAAGGGAAGATGAAAGCAAATGAGGGGAAATTGGGTGAAAGATTAAGGGAGGAGAGCATGTAATGGAAGTATTGAATGGAGCAGATCGGAGTGGATAATCGAAGAAAGTAATAAAGTGGAAGGAAGAAGGAAGTGAAAGAAGGAGGGGGAATTAGAGGAGAGGGGGAATACAAACGAAATGAAAAGAGTGCGGGAACGGAGGTGGGACAAACTCCTCCGCCAGAGGAGAATGATTAAGGAGTGAAATGGAGGTGGCAGGAGGGTTAAGAAGAGGGGTGCAAAAGAAAGAGACAAGGGCCAGTGATTGACAGGGAAGACGAGGAAGATGGCGAGGAGGAGGAGGAGGAGGAGCAGGAGGAGGAGGAAGAGGAGGAAATATGAAGAGAGAAAAATTAATATGGGAGTATGAAGGAATATAATATAACAGAGCAAAATATGAGCAATATAGAGAGAGAGAGAGTAAGGGAGGAGAGGAGAGAAGGAAAACACAGAGGAGAAGAGAGGGAATAAAGAAGAAAGAGAGGGATTCAGGACTGAAAGAAAGAGGAAGCCAGACATGAAGGAGGGATGAGGACAGACTAAAAGAGATAGAGGAATAAAGAGAGAGAATGAGAGAGAGGAGGTAGGTAGGTCTACTGCTGATAGATAACATGGTAACATACGAGGAGAGAGAGAAACAGGGAGCATACAAGGAGAGGAAGAGAGAGAGAGAGCGAGGGAGAGAAGAAAGCCCTCAGCGATGAGGCCATTACATTGTGGATAATAAAGAGGTTCCACTCTGTCATGCTGAGCGCTAGACCTCCGTCAGACTGACCCCAAAGTGTCAACAAGTTAATAGCCTGAGTATCAGCCATATTATGACATGTCACCCTGCGCACACACGGACACACTCATCATTTACACACA
>JAGXOD010000004.1:42500-155000 GCA_020368025.1 Brachyhypopomus occidentalis | reverse complement strand
TCAGGAGCCCAGCAGCCCAGGAGCCCAGGAACAGGAGCCCAGGAGCCCAGGAGCCCAGGAGCCCAGCAGCTCAGGAGCCCAGGAACAGGGGCCCAGGAACAGGAGCCCAGGAGCCCAGCAGCTCAGGAGCCCAGCAGCCCAGGAGCCCAGGAACAGGAGCCCAGGAGCCCAGGAGCCCTGGAGCTCAGCAGCTCAGGAGCCCAGCAGCCCAGGAGCCCAGGAACAGGAGCCCAGGAGCCCAGGAGCCCTGGAGCTCAGCAGCTCAGGAGCCCAGCAGCCCAGGAGCCCAGGAGCCCATGTGCTAGCTGACTCTGTCAGACTCGTACGAGCATGGTGCTTGCATGGAGTCCTGCTGTTCACCACGCAGTGTGCTGTGTGCTTCAGGCCTGAGGGAGGAATACAAGGGCAAAGATCAAAGGAGCCTGAGAGAAAGGCTTTCTTGAAGAATGCTGAAAGAAACTGAAACTACAATATTTTCTTATGAAATCATGACATAATTTTTCTCTCTGTGTGTTTTATGCATGCATATGTGTTTGTGTGTGTTTGTGTATGTGTGTTTATGCATGCATACGTGTTGTGTGTGTCTGTGTGTGTTTGTGTGTGTTTGTGTGTGTTTGTTTGTGTGTGTTTTATGCATGCATATGTGTTTGCGTGTGTTTGTGTGTGTTTGCGTGTGTGTGTTTATGAGGCTCAGGTGTGTATGGCCCTAATCAGCTAAATGAGGCCATGTTGATGCCCTGATTCAGGGATTCAGGGATATCAACAAACTTTGGCACCGAGGGCAGATGAAGAACACACTATCAAGCACACACACGCATGCACGAATCATCAGGAGATGGACACAACCAGACGGACAGTGAGACAAAAAAGGCCAAGAAATGGACTCCCACTCATTATACACATACAAAATCCAAACACACTCACACACACACACACAATCCTCATGACCTCAGCTAAAGATAAACTGGGGCTGAGGCATGAAAAGAATGAGAGAGAATGGCAGGGATGGAGGGAGCGAGGGATGATGGAGGGAGATGGAGTGGGGGAGGGGCCGGAGGCTGAGGGAGACTATCAGCCCATACACTGTTTCAGGTCTCTGTGGTTAATGGACTATGTGGGCGGGTGAGACAGAGACAGAGAGAGAGAGAGAGAGAGAGAGAGAGAGAGAAAGAGAGAGAGATGGGTGTAGAAGATGCATTACTGTAATGGCATGATGCCCATATTAATTACACAACAGTAATAAACAAAGCAATCTCAGCCTGTTTCTAACCTGTCTCCTCCTGTGCCCCTCTGCACCAACGTGTGCACGGGTGTATGTGTGTGTTTGTGTGTGTGTGTGAGAGAGAGAGAGAGAGAGAGAGAGAGAGAGCAAGAGATAATGGTAACTTCTTGAGTTCTTGAGAGAAAGTGGCTGTACTTAAGAGAGGGTTGCCCAGGTTCAGAAAATGTGCTCATTTCTTTTATGTGTTTATGTGCCTCTTGAGTTGTTCTTCAAGATCCCATTTCTTTATCTGTCATTCACCCTTATGCCCCTCCCACATCCCTATACTCGCGCGCCTCCGGAGACGTCCGAGCGCGCTCCGTCTCGCTTCAGCGACAGCTGGGTCGAGCTGTTCGTCGGCCTTCCGCTCAGCTCGCAGAGTTCACGCACCAAACTGAACCCGTAAGGCCGACGCTCTCCGACGAAGACAACAACGTGATTACAGTGCACTTCAGATAAGCAAAAGACACAGCCTGGTTTTTAGATTCGCAGTCAGTTCACACTATAGCCCTGGGCAGGTTTTGCTACACCGAATAAGATGAGACGATCAATTAAACGTACCAAAGATATCGATTCAACTGAATGCTGCTGCTGCCATAGGGGCGCGGGGAGTTTATATAATGCCCTGCGTTTATTAAAATGAGCACCAGCGCCGGCATTCGTGTAGTTGGAAGCGTGGATTGGACGGTTTTGTTTTTGTGTGTAATCTGTGTGCCTTTGAAAATGCCGAATTCAAAATAAAAACAGTCTGATATATGTGTAGTGTTATTTGGTGGCGGTTCATGTAGCCATTTATGAAAGTCGAGACACTAATTGTCTCAAGAGTGTGGGTCAGCTAGGCCCAAACCTCAGCTGGCTCTCAAATCGGCGCAATTGTTCTTTTTACATTTTTGTTCTTTTGTTGAACACGCCGTTTACTTTGTACATCGTTATTATGTACAACATGAAGGTGCCAAAGAATCATGATACCACGCAAATAGAATAATTTAATGCATTCTAGAATTATATTAAAATCTACACAGAACGGTAAAATTGAACAGAACAGTGAAAAGTCTGGTTCACCTTGTGGATATTACTTTTTTCATTTGACAAAGTCGCGATAAAATGTTTGGTGTAGCTTTCACCGCGCCTCCGTTTATATAGCTCAGCTTTCTCAAGAAAAATCCTGGAGGATGCGGGCATCGATCCCGCTACCTCTCGCATGCTAAGCGAGCGCTCTACCATTTGAGCTAATCCCCCGACACCCCCCGATCTTTCTTGGGGTCACATGACATATCCATTCATTTAGCTATATTATAGATTTATATTGCCATCTTGTGGCTATTACGGCAATTTCGTTTGATTTAAACTGCGCTTATGTTTAAACGGTATATAGCACTCGTTATTTTGTTAATGTAGAGCCAATAAGAAATATATGGATGTGTTATGGCCAGTTACCTAAAGATTCAATGAAATTCAGTTTTCCATTAAATTCGATGAAACTCAATTTTGCTTACATAGCTTTAAGTAAATAAATAGTAAAAAAGTAAAGTGTACATTTCCAAGTCTAAACCATAGTTAAACAGTTAGCTTTACCGGCTGAAGTATAGACACCTAATTGAGCAGGTAAAATGCCATAGTCCGAAGTAAAATCTCTTACTTGACATAAGGAATAAACCCTGGGAGAAGCCAGACTCAGAATACAACAAATTCTCTTATATATATATAAACATACACCCACCCACCCCCCCACCCCCCCCCCCCAAGCGAGCGCGTGATGTTCCACGTTAAACGTGTCCGCTGAGTGTCACGTACGTCATCTGAGCGACGTTAACGGCGGTACGTAGATGTGGCCTCGACGGAACAGAAGCTCAAAAGATGAATTAAATAGCCCCGATTTTGTTTTAGTGGCGAAATGTCTACTGGAAGTAAGTAAAGTCGTTTTTCCAGCGTACGCTGACGAAACGCGCCACACATATGAACGATAGTGTGAAGTATGACCTACGAATACATGACGAGATAGCAGAGTTTTTGAGCGTACAACGACAATAACCGACGTTTGAACTCGCTAGGTTAGCTAATAAGCTAACAAATAGCAAACTAAGCGGCTAACACAAAGAAACGGAGTGAGCTTATCGCTTCCGTTTTACGGGCTATAGGGCATTGTGTAGTATGCACTAAACATGCACACTAGCTGTATGAAAATGTTTTAGTAAACAGTTTAGTGCCTAGCTAGCTAACATAGCAACGGTAGCCAGCTACGCATACATTCACGAGACGGGTGGCTAGGTTAGATAGCTTAGCTATCAGTTAGTTAGCTTGCTAGGTTAACGTTGGCGGAAATTTATAGCTAACTTGCTAACCTAACCAGCTAACATTTTACCAAACGTAATAGGATAGCTAGCTAGATAACCCGGAGTCATCATAACTGCTAATAGCTAATAAATATTTCACACAGCTAGATGAGTAGGCTATGATAGCGTGTAGAATGTTTTATTACAACTAGCTAGCTAGTTGGCTCCCTGGATTTTTGCAACCTTGAGTGACACGCAGTCTATTTTGTCGCCGCGCAGAACATAAGATGCTGTCTCTTGGTCCGACGGAACCATGGTCCGTCCGTGAGAAACTCTGCCTTGCCTCCTCGGTCATGAGGAGTGGAGATCAAAATTGGTAAGGTTGTTTAAGGATACTAAGGTCATACACCGACAACCTTGCGCACGCTGATCAATATTCTGAAATAAGCAGTCCAAATGCCCGTTAGTTTATTTGCCTCGTTAGATTCGTCCTTCGCTATGTGGTGTCATTTTGTCACATTTATGTCCCTTCTCTCACGTGTACCATTTTGTACTTGTGTTGATAGCTTTACTAGTTTTAATGCTTAAAGTCATTAAGGATCGATATTCAAAATAAGTTCTATTTTGGGTTCTGAAGTAACAGTCCGTGTATCGTGTCCACACTCCTGTGTGTGTCTTGACGTCCACACAGATGGGGTTTATTATGAATAGCTGAATCACTGCTGTCAGCATTCCCCACTTCACTACACCCTCTACAATAAAATGTACAATCTACATCTGCAACATGCTGCCCTGGAAACCTGTAGCACCTTTAGACCTGTTTCAGTGTGTAGGCAGCATCTGCCTAAAGCTTGCCACTCGTGTCTTCTGTGTGAATCACAGTCCCTGACTTCTGTCCATTCCTTTCAGGGTGTCTGTCAGCAGAGCCATCAAGCCATTCTCTGAGCCAGGAAGACCTCCAGACTGGTTTTCCCAAAAAGTAATTTAAATCACCTTAGGCTTATAGACAGGGCCCCTCTTCAAATATTTTGGTTCACTTTTGTAATGAATGATGTCTTATTCACACAGCACAAAGCCCACAGATTGTTTGTCAAATTCAGTGATTGTAGTTTTAACGGTGACACAAAGTGCTCCTCTCTGGTTGTTACAGCACTGTGCCTCCCAATATTCAGAGCTGCTGGAGACCACAGAAGCCCCTAAGTAAGTGGACAAACAAAGCCTGCTTTTCATACTGTTCACACTTCTGTCCTTTTGTCTTTGTGTGTATCTCCCAAATGCCACACACACACAGTTTCAGTAATTCAATACAAAAAGTGAACTGCATATATTGTATAGATTCACCTACACCAGCAGATGACATGGCTCCCCAAATCATCACTGATTATGGAAACTTCACATTAGACCCCAAGAAGTTTGGCTTGTGTGCCTCTCAACTCCTCCTCCAGACTCTTGATTTCCAAATGAAATGCAAATTTTACTTTCATCTGAAAACAACACCTGTTGTATCAAGACCAAAGTCAGTGCAGCCGTCTACCAGGACATTTTAGAGTACTTCGTGCGTCCCTCTGCCGACAAGCTTTTTGGAGATGGAAATTCCATTTTCCAGCAGGACACCAGGCACCTGTCAACACTGTCAAAAGTACCAGTACCTGGTTTAATAACCACAGTATCACTGTGCTTGATTGGCCAGCAAACTCACCTGACCTAAACCCCATAGACAATCTATGGGATATTGTCAAGAGGAAGATGAGACACCAGACTTGAAATGGATTGAAACTTGAAATAGATCACTCTGTTTGTCATGAATCTTTATAACATATGCGTTTCGTACACACACACACACACACACACACACACACACTGTACACTGTATGCGTGTATAGAACATCACACACGTATGCATGCTGATGTCTCAAAGCCATCGTGGTGTGTGCTGCTGCCCCCCAGGCGTAAGCGTGGGGAGAAGGGGGAGGTGGTGGAGACCATCGAGGACGTCATTGTGCGCAGGCTCACTGCAGAGAGGATCGATGAGCTCAAAAGACTCCTCAAGGACACGCAGGAGAAGTACAGGTATCTGCCTGACCTTTGACCCTGCTGTCATTTTTTTTTTCTTATGCAGTGACTATCACCCACATGGCCATGGTTAGGCAGTATATCACATTTATTGATAGAATCCTTTTCAAAAATCAGTATGGAGGAGTTACTACTGAGAACATGGTCTCTTAAGTTTCTTTGCATGACTTCAGGTGTCACTTCAGACTTTTTACCACTCTGTCCTGTCCCACTCATAGGAAGCTGAAGAAAGAAGCGGATTTGATTCAGGCTGGACACATGGATTCCAAGCTGGAGGAGCTGTGGGGAGAGATTGAGCAGTAAGACAGGACTCCATTAGCATGTCCTCCTGCAAGTACTGGTATGCTGACTGAGGGGGCTATGCAGCATGAGTTTGTATTTCACACTGGTGTCTTGTGAATGCCCCTCTGGCAGAAAAAAGAAACAGGAGGAGGAGGAGGCTGAGCAGAAGAGGAGGGCCACCGAGACAGCCTATCAGGGTAAGTGTAGCACACCCGCTCACCGAGGCAGCCTATCAGGGTAAGTGTAGCACACCCGCTCACCGAGGCAGCCTATCAGGGTACGTGTAGCACACCCGCTCACCGAGGCAGCATATCAGGGTACGTGTAGCACACCCGCTCACGGAGGCAGCCTATCAGGGTAAGTGTAGCACACCCGCTCACCGAGGCAGCATATCAGGGTACGTAGCACACCCGCTCACCGAGGCAGCATATCAGGGTACGTGTAGCACACCCGCTCACCGAGGCAGCATATCAGGGTACGTGTAGCACACCCGCTCACCGAGGCAGCCTATCAGGGTAAGTGTAGCACACCCGCTCACCGAGGCAGCATATCAGGGTACGTGTAGCACACCCGCTCACCGAGGCAGCATATCAGGGTACGTGTAGCACACCCGCTCACCGAGGCAGCATATCAGGGTACGTGTAGCACACCCGCTCACCGAGGCAGCATATCAGGGTACGTGTAGCACACCCGCTCACCGAGTCGGCCTATCAGAGTACACCCACTCCCTGAGGTAGCCTACCAGAATTTGTGTACTACTCACACCTCCACCCTCTTAGACCTTCTTTTAGAATGTATGTGCTGCACACACCTGCTGAGGACCCCATCAGGGTTCTTGTACCATGATGAAGTAAACTCAGTTCAATTCAGAGTTTAGAATCTAGAAGCATCGGTCTGAATAACTCTTGTCTTTGTTCGGGTTTCATTCTGCATCCCTCCCATGTGCCTCCAGCCCGTCAGGCAGCTAAAAACACCCCGAAGAGGCTTCCCAGTGTGACCGTGCGCTCCCCGCTGGGGGCCGGCTCACCCAGCATGGACCTCCCACACCCCGACACCCCTCAGCCCACCCCAGACGACTCCTCCTGCCCCAGTCCAATGGTGAGCTCCTGCTCCCCCCAAACCCCCAAATGCTCTTGCATGCATTTCCCCCGTTCTGCCTCCTATGGCCGCCGACCGGAAGCAGTAGAGTATACAAACTAGCGTGTCTGACGTCCCGCCTCCCTGTGCCAGGCGCAGGGGGTGGCCGTGTTCATGCCAGTGACCGAGGCGGCCGCCCCGGCCTCTAAAGATGGCGGCCTGGGGGCTCTGGTAGATGAATCCCCACAAAAGAAGCTCCTGAGTCAGAAGGCCACGCCGCCCCCCTCCCCTTTGCTCTCGGAGCTGCTGAAGAAGGGCAGTCTGCTGTCGGCCAGCCCCAGACTGGTAAGCACGGAGCCGCGACGACTTCTGGCCGGCTTCTCAGGCTGGGTGGGGGAATCTTTAGAAAATCCGTGTTTTGTCCCGGAGAGGGAAGTGCTTGTTGTTGTTTTTTTCGAGCTGCACTCTTGGGTATTCGCGAGTGCTCTCCCCACAGCCTCCTCCTGAGCTTGCACTCCAGCGTCCCGTCAGAGTGCTCGTGCTCGGAAGTGCACTCAGAGGGCCCGCTTGTCTTTAGCGTGACGTAAGCACCAACTTGTAGCTTGTGTGTAGGGAAGCTGACGGTGTGCTGTGTGCAGGTGGTGGAGGGCGAGGTGACCGCGGCTCTCAGCAACGGCGCTCACAGTGTGGAGGTGCACGCTTCACCCGCTGGCCTACCCACGGGCCACGACGTCTCCGCAGGTAAACACTCGGCCCCCAGTGATTAGTCCTGCCGCGTGGTCCTTTTAAATCCTGTCCTTACTCAACTTGTGGTTCCGTGTACGTGTAACGACCGTAGTTTGTGTGCCCGTTCTGTGTATTTCGTGACACCAAACGTGTGTATATATCTGTAAAACTAACGCATGCACATTACTACTCCGGTTAGGGTCTTCATAGTATAACTCTGTCTGCAGTAGCTTGCCGCTTTTAGTGTGTGTATGTGTGTGTGTGTGTGTGTGTAGAGCTCTGTGTGTGTGTCTCTGTGTCAGATGCGCCCACATTATCCCGTCTGTTGGAGAACGCCCCCCCAGTCCAGATGCCAGCCAGCGCTGAGCCCCCTAACCCCCCCGTAGCCCCCCCAGCTCAAGGACACCTCTGTATCCCCTGCCCAGGTCTCTGCCTCTCCCCTCCTCCTGCACACCCACCCTCTCGCCTCCACGGTAGCTTTGACCAAAAGTGTTCATTTGGCTACGAGCCACAAACGAGCATAATGTCTTTAGTGGAATGTTTATAGCTGCTACTTTTTCTTTCCCTCTTTGAAATGTTAGATTTTTTTTTTTGACTGTGAACCATTTATTTAATGTATTTATTCCTTTGATGGACAGTTTTTGCCCTTCAAGTATATAGCTAGCACTCCCAGATACCCATTAAAGCAGCCTGTGTTAATTGATTAAAAAGCCCACAGAGTCGTCAATGTCGTGTGCCTTCTGAAAGCCTTCTGCAGTTCCACAAAAAAGGCCTTAGATCATCACCAGCCAAACATGGAGAGAGAGAGAGATCACCTGTGTTCTCCATCGTGTGTGTGTGTGTGTGTGTGTGTGTGTGTGTGTGTGTGTGTGTAGGAACAGCAGTTGCAGAATGTTCGGGTCCTGAGGCAGTGCTGGCAGTCCAGTCTGGGGCCGAGCAGACAGAGGGCAGAGAGGCGGAGCTGGTGGAGGAAGACCTGGTGGCTGTGTCTTACATGGGGGAGGAGCTAGACCTGGAGACCGTGGGGGACATTATAGCTATCATTGAAGAGAAGGTACTGCAGGACACGCAAACCCACATGTACCCAAGAACACAACCATGTCGTCGTCCTGCATCTGCCATGAGGTGTTTCTACGGTGTCACGACTAAACCTCCCTTCGTATCTCTCCCCTTCCTGTCGAAGGTGGATGACTCGGTGGAGGTGCTGGATGCTGCAGAGGTGGAGGCCGCTCTCTCTCTGTGCGACGAGGCTGTGGCAGGCCCACATGCTCTCCCGGGGCCCTGGGAACCCGAGGCCTTCAAGCCGGCCGAGCCGGACCCCTCCGCCCAGCCCAGGGCCGCTGCCGGGACCCCACTGAGCTCCCCTGTCCCGGGGGTCCTAGAGGGCGAGCAAGCCGCGCCGGTGGAAGACGCGGGGGACGGCGGTGAACCCGAGGAGGGGGCGGAGGACCCGGACGCTGTGGCCCCTGCGGAGATGGGCCAGACACAGGAGCCTGAGCTGCAGGGAGAGGAAGAGAGAGAAGCGGAGGAGGAGGGAGGGAGGGAGGAGGAGGGAGGGAGGGAGGAGCAGGCCCCCAGCCCCTCAATGAAGTGCGAGAGTGAGGAGTGGACGCAGCCCGAGGCGGAGACGCCCTGCCTCGACTCTGAGGACAGCTCTGTGTCTGGGAGAGACCCAAAGGTAGCACAGCTGCACACAAGCCCAACAGCCAATCACTGATCAGCACTGTTCTTCCCTGGACAGCATTGAAAAATGATTTCCTACGTAACTATATGTGCAGGTGTAGAACTGCATTCTTTCGTGGTGAAATGACGTGCTAGATCACACTGTACAGTAGGCCAATGAAGAAAAGCTCTGCTTCAAACGGGCCTTGTTATGCTGCTCCAGTTTTTCCCTTTTCCGTTAGCGTGTCACAGCCCTTTGTGCACATAAACGGCCTGCAGAGCTCCGAAGCCCAGAGTACACGCCCGAGGCACTAACTCTCTCCCGCAGAAGCCACTTCTCAACTGCCTGGAACGCCGCGTTGGATTTACAGCCCTCGTCCTTTGTTACACGATGATGCATTCACAGCACAGTCCTTAATACCAGCCCACTAGCAGCTTGGCACGCCCTCACCTAAGGGCACAGTGCTGGAGCTGCACAATCTCTCTGGCAGTCGTCCAGACGGAACTGGGCGACCAATCAGATCACACGGGGGCTCCCCGTCACCCACCCCCCGAACAAAACGAAGAATGAACATTGAGTGTAATGGGGAATCTCTTGTGCTTCCTTCTCTCACAATGTAGGAGGTGAAGGATGAAGATGGTGGGAGTGAGGTGGATGCAGATGAAGGGATGGAGATGAAGGAGTGTGGCGAGGGCCCCTATCTCTCAGAGCTGGACCCTCCGGCCAGCGAGAGTGAGGATGGCTACGGCACCAACTCCCAGCGCTACACCACCGCGGACTCCACCGCCAGCAGCCCTGCCTCCTCTCAGTTGTGAGTGTGTGTGTGTGTGTGTGTGTGTTGAAGTGTGTGCGTGTCTGTGAGTTTGTGTGTGTGTGTCTCACACTCTCCTTGCTGTCTGTCTCAGTTCAATGTGCAGTGAGGATCAGGAGGCTTTGCAAGCTCAAAAGATCTGGAAAAAAGCCATCATGCTAGTGTGGCGGGCAGCAGCCAATCACAGGTAAGCTTTAAAAACCACAGCTGGCCAATCGCAGACACTCTTCCATTGTGGCCTTTCCAGTGGTAGCGATGATTTTTCTGTTACATAACAGATTTATGTTTGTGCAGGTATGCGAGTGTGTTTCTGCAGCCTGTGTCTGATGACATCGCTCCCGGCTACCACAGCATTGTCCACAGGTCCGCACACACCTGGGTGTATAGAACAAACACCTGAAGTGTTTAACATGCTGAACATTTTGTTTTTAAATATATATCCTAAATTAATTTTAAAAAATATATATGTGTGTGTATAAAATTCTTCAAATGAAATTTATAAATAATACGAAGGGCTGACTACTGTTCTTAATTTAGTCCTACATACTGTTTGTTAATAGTTAATGAATTCTTGCCCTTTTGCAGTAAGTGTTCAAAACTTCACCTGCTAGCTGTCATTAGTGGGAGTGTTAGAGTTTCAGTTACAGTTTCTCAGACATTTATAGATATTTGTAGGTGTTTGGAGTTGCATGACAGATCTTTTGACCATCTGTCAATCACTGAAATCCTCAACAGGCCCATGGACCTATCAGCGATCAAGAAGAACATCGAGACGGGGCAGATCCGCACGACGGCAGAGTTCCAGCGGGACATTATGCTGATGTTCCAGAACGCTGTCATGTACAACAGCTCTGACCACGACGTCTACCACATGGCCCTGGAGATGCAGCGGGACGTCCTGGAGCAGATCCAGCAGTTCCTGGCCACGCAGCTCATCATGCAGACCTCCGAGTCGGGCATCAGCGCCAAGAGCCTGCGCGGTCGAGAGGCCAACCGCAAGCAGGACGCCAACGACAAGGTGAGAGACACACACACACACACACAGCACGTTGTCTCTGGGGGAGGCGGAGACCAGTGGCAACCCGGACCCCCAGTAAACGGTGTTGGGAGAAACAGTGGCCCCACCCCTCAGAACATGCACACCCAAAGCCTACTGCTGAAGCCCCTGTCAATAAGGGTAGTGTTGCTACCGCTAACACCCAGTCTCATATACGTAGACCCTGAGTCCAGCACACAAAGATGCACTTTTAGAGCCAGAACCAACTGCCATGCCCAGAAGGAAAAGGAACAACTCCAAACAAGACACTAATGAAAAGGTCAGTGAGATTAAAACACACACACACACACACGCCCACACACACTCTTGGAGGCAAGCGTCAACAACCAGAGCGACAAATGCCTGGTGAGAATGTTTACCTGCGTGTCCAAGTGAGACTTGAGAGCAGTTCAGAGTCAGACACATCTCACGTGCACACGCACCAACACGCCGGTGCTCCCCACACGCTGGCCCCGCCCCCAAATCGAGCCCCAGTTAAGATAACGAGCCTGCGTGTGCTCACGCGTGCACAAAAAGCGTCTCCCCGGATATCGGAAGCGGTGAGATGTTGTCGTTGCCCTGTCTCTGTGGTTGGTGGGAGTGTTTGTTGTTTCTGCGTGAGCTGCATGACCCGTCTTCATCTGCATGCCTCCTTGTGCTCTTCACACGTGTGCACTTCAGTGTTTCTGTGCACAGCAGAAACACGCGAGCCCCGGAGCTAACCAACCCCGCGCACCCGTCGCTCCCTCCTGCCGCGAGAGGTCATCCGTGCGGAGCCCTTTTGTTGTGCATGCTCTCACGTGGGGGCGGGGGCGGGGGCGGACGTTACGTGACGAGCTCACATCCAAGGCGCCGCCATGTCCTCAGAGGCTCGTGGCCGGCCGTCCAAGGGCAGGTTTCTCCACACAGTGTGCGGAGGTGGCAGGTTTCTCCACACAGTGTGCGGAGTGACCGTTGCACTGCACACACGTGCCACTGTGCATCACTGAGTTCAACCCGTTGCTGTATGAAATACGCTGCTCGAAAAAATAAAGGGAACACTTAAACAACACAATGTAACTCGGAGTCAAACACATTTCTGTGAAACCAACCTGTTCAGTTAGGAAGCAACACTGATTGTGAATCAGTTTCACCTGCTGTTGTGCAAATGGAACAGACAACAATTGGCAAGACACCCCCTATGAAGGTGGTATATGAAGACACCCCCTTGCTCAGGTAGTGTAGCTGATTCAGGATGCCACATCAATGCGAGCTGTGGCAAGAAGGTTTGATGTGTCTGTCAGCACAGTGCCCAGAGCATGGGGCAGATACCAGGAGACAGGCCAGTACACCAGGAGACATGGAGGGGGCCGTAGGAGGGCAACAACCCAGCAGCAGGACCACTAACTCCTCCTTTGTGCAAGGAGGAACAGGAGGAGCAGTGCCAGAGCCCTGCAACATGACCTCCAGCAGGCCACTAATATCCATGTTTCTGCTCAAACTGTCAGAAACAGACTCCATGAGGGTGGTATGAGGGCCCGACATCCACAAGTGGGGCTTGTGCTTACAGCCCAACACCCTGCAGGGCGATTGGTATTTGCCTGAGAACACCAAGATGGACAGATTCACCACTGGCGCCCTGTGATCTTCACGGATGAGAGCAAGTTCACACTGAGCACGTGATGGACGTGACATGTGAGTCTGGAGATGCCGTGGAGAACGTTCTGCTGCCTGCAACATCCTCTAGCATGACCGGTTTGGCAGTGGGTCAGTAATGGTGTGGGGAGGCATTTCTTTGGAGGCCCACACAGACCTCCATGTGCTACCTAGAGATACCCTGACTGCCATTAGGTACCGAGATGAGATCCTCAGACCCATTGTGAGACCATATGCCCTGGGCCCTGGGTTCCTTCTGATGCATGACAATGCTAGGCCTCATGTGGCTGAAGTGTGTCAGCAGTTCCTGCATGATGAAGGCACTGATGCTATGGACTGGCCTGCCTGTTCCCCAGACCCGAATCCAATCGAGCACATCTGGGACAGCATGTCTCGTTCCATCCACCAACGCTACGTTGCACAACACACTGACGCTTTAATCCATGTTTGGGAGGAGATTCCTCAGGAGAACATCCACCGCCTCATCAGGAGCCTCATCAGGAGCCTCATCAGGAGCCTCATCAGGAGCCTCATCAGGAGCCTCATCAGGAGCCTCATCAGGAGCCTCATCATGCCCAGGCGTTGTAGGGAGGTCATACAGGCACGTGGAGGCCACACACACTACTGAGCCTCATTCTAACTTGTCTTGAGGAATTTCCACCGAAGTTGGATCAACCTCTAATTTGATTTTCCACTTTGATTTTGAGTATAATTCCAAATTCAGACCTCCATGGGATAATAATTTTGATTTACATTGATAATTTTTGTTATTTTGTACTAAACGCATTCCACTATGTAATAAAGATTTTCAACTGGAATATTTTATTCATTGAGATCTTCGATGTGTTATTTTAGTGTTCCCTTTATTTTTTCAGCAGTGTACTTATCACCATTTGGTCTTCCAGTTAAAGGAGTGTTCCAGCCTTACACCTCAAAGTGTACTTTATTCAGTGATCACAACAGTTTTGAGTTTTTGTTAAATGATTGTTATTAACACAGAAATGACCTCTCATAGGCTCCCACAGGGCATAACTCCAAGATGGAAAAATGCTTTTAGAAACTCAGGTGTCCCACAAATTAGAGCTGCAAAAAAAAAAAAGTCTAATTCGATGATCACTCATTCATATGCGTCAATGAATTCATCAGCTTAAATGTGACTTTTAAATGAAAGGCTGTAGCAAATCATTTATCATTCTTGGATGTTGTTTGTAAAATTATTGACATATTATCAAGGCGTAACTTGTATGGTATGAACATCTGGTACATTAATTTTATATTTGTGAGAACTTTTATTTGACTTCCAGCAAGGAATAACTTCTAACATTGTTTTGTTCTGATAACTATACATGACTAGGGTTCCTAGCGCTTCAGGCATTTAGATGCAGGTGTGTGGTCATCTAGCATATTCTATTGAGTCCGCTGCGTTTGGGACCGTGTCGGACCTTGGCGTGGGGATGAAGTTTAATGGGAGATCTTCAGAACTTCCACATCTTCACAACTCCTCTTCAGAGCTTGTGCGTGTTCGGCATATATAACATTTGCCCAGATCACATTCATCCTCTTTTCTAAAATGTTCCCAGATACTTTTCAAGCATTCAGACAATGTCGTAAATTGACACTTTGTTTGACGAAAAACAAAATCGACCAAGGAAACATTTGTCGACGGGTTGTTCTTGTTGACTTTTGTTGATAATGTTGACAGTTCCAGCTCTCCCACTCAAACGGTGACACACGTCACCAACAGCTGGGCTCTTAATTGCTGTTCATGTTGAGACCTGGTGAAGAGCAGCGTGTTTGTACATCATATCTACCTGTAACTACTGCGCTACACCCCCGCTGAAGCTTTAATGGTGTGATGCGTATGTGTGTTCGTCATCGCTCCTGAATCAGTTGAATACGTTAGCTAGAGTCACAACAGATTATTGTAATGTGGCTGGCGTACGTGCATTTGACATGTAGGCACAGCATACCGTATCTTTGATTTCTTTGTCACATGTGGTCACGTCTGTGCGCTTGGCGTTCTTCTGCGTGGAGCGTGACGTGCGAATATGCCTCACTGCCCACGGCAGTCAGTCAAGTGGACGACAGCAGGACAATAACCCCACCAGCAGGGAATGTGAAGGCCCTGCAGTAGCACTAACGTCTCGCAGCCTCGTCACTGTTCCCCGTTGACGTCGATGGGAGGTCATTTTTGCCTTCTCTGTAGCTCTATAATTCTTAAAGCGATTATTTCACAAAAGCACCCATGAACCATTTTAAATCACCATGGACACTTTTTATTTATCTTCTTTATGAATTTGCTTTTTGTGATGATATTTTCACCACCAGGCCTTTGGGGAAACCAGGCCCAGAAATAAAGCCATCTCTGTTCTCATGCTCATCGTTTTACACAGCCATGTGCATCAGGGAACATGGCTGTCCCAAGCACGTAGACATTCCCATCCTCTCACACGCCACACTAACACACTCCCACAGTTATTTTGACACATTAGCCATCCTTCTCAGTTATGCACATACATGTTTTTGTTCTGATCCCACACGCACGCACGCACGCACACGCAACCCTTCTCTCTGCTCCGCCTTTATTTCCGTCCCACTCGTACCTTGGCACGTGTGTGTGTGTGTGTGTGGTGTGCTAACGCGTCTCTGTGCAGGCCTGCTTCTCTGTCTGCTTTCTCCCATTCCTGCCTTTGCTCTCATGCGTTTCTCACCTAGCTGGGTTTGGTTTGGCAGTCTTCCTGCTCAGACCCAGAAATACGAAATAAAAGCAGCAGGATCCTGTTACCACAGCCTGGATGTTTATGCCTTGCTGGCCTCTATCTGCTTCTGTTTATTTGTGGTAATATTAGAATTCTGTGTTTTTCCCTAAGTGCGAAATGGACCCATGAATCTGAATGCATGTATGTGCTTTTCTGCTTTGGCTGTGTTTGTCTATGTTTTAGATGACATTGCTGTAGGTTAAATCCTGTCTTTTTGTGAGTTGCAGGTGTGTGTGTGTGGCGGGGTGGGCATGTGTGTGTGTGTGTGTGTGTGTGTGTGAGACTCCTTCTCACTGTTGTTTGTCCTTCTACAGGACAGCCTCCCCATGGCCTCTCCTGCTTTCCTTCTCTCTCTCTTTGTAAGTATCCAGGTTGAAGGTCACGGCTTTTCTGTCCCCTCCAATCCTCTTTCACACTCTCTCTTTCTCTCGTGCATGCACACACACACACACACACACACTGACAAAGACATACTGCTCATTGGAAGAGCCGGCTGTACAGCAGAAGTCTTCCTCTGGGCTCCTGCTGGGATGTAAATACAGGCAGCTGTTGGCTCACATACAGGAGTGTGGATGCTCACATTTGGCAATAATAAGGTGGCAGCAACTGCACTTTTTTTGCATTAGTTTCAGGATGTCAGACATGTTTGGCTGTCGAGCTGGTTACAGCTCAGGTTTTTAGGACTTCCTTCGCCCTCAGACTCTTCTCTCTGTTCAGGTCCAGATAGTTGTCCGGGTGTCAGCATGCATTGCCTGGTGTGTCCAAAATGGTTATCTCTGTCTGCAGGCACGCTCATGCCCCGCCCCTCCCCCCACCTCCACCTGCCTTTTCTTTTCTTTCAGGATGGAGGCACAAGGGGGCGCCGCAGTGCCATAGAGGCTGACATGAAGATGAAGAAATGAGCAGATAAGTAAAGAAGAAGAAAAAAAACAAAAACACACAAGGCTTCATGGGCTTTCCTGCCCGTGTAAGATCCGATGTTGGATTCTGATATAGTTGACGCAGAACATATCTGCTCAGACCAGTGGCTGATGACACAAAAGAGGTGTTCGTCAAGACAGATCTAAACACTCTCTTGTTTTGTTCTGTACAGTCTTGTATAGAGCTTAAAACGTCATTTTCGAGATGGTTACGATGAACCTTTGTTCTTTGAGCTGGAATGTAGCACTATCCATCAACCACATGATCAAAGCCTGAAGTGATACACCACCATTTTCTGAATGCTGGCACCTACACAGCTGCGTCTGCCTTAAGGGACACGCTGTAGGAGGAGAATCCCACAGGCCTGAAGTGTGAAGCAGCCTGAAGCCGGCTCACGTCTACATGTGGAGGTGCTTTAACAGGCTGGTTAGGTTTGTGCTGTTTTGTTTAGCCTTACTTCAGCAATATTGTCCTTTTTAACCCAGTGTTCTGGTTAGAAGGCTGAGCAGCAGTGGCTCCGCTGTCTACACTTAGGCGCTGGACTGGGTGTGAACTGGCCATATACTTCAGGTCTGGGTTGGAGCTCATGTGGTAACAGCTGGATAATTTAATTCTTAAATCATTCTTACATTAGTTCTGTTGTATAAACTGTGTGTTTGTATTAAAATTACAATTGTCTTGTTTAATTATGTAAATAAACATTTTCTGCTTGTTTGGTGAGCTAATAAATTACCAGAAATCTGTTAATTTCTACATAATTTGCCATTCTATAGTAACAAGTCTCCAGGCCATAATCACACTGTGTTCCTCCCGTTCTTCTAGAATACGTGGTTTGTGACTACATATGTAGAACCTTGTATCTTTTAAGCTAAAGGATCCGTTATATATTTTGTTTATATACTTGGACACATGCAAGTAAAATTAGTGTTTGCAAAGCATAGGTAGTACTTTCCAAGGCAGTGTTGTCTGTGTAGTGCGACTTGTGTATAACAACTGTGTTGAAAGGAGCAATAAGAACCATTTAAGTACCAATAAGTTTCATTCTGGCAGCTGGTAAGTCACTTTATAAAAAGGAGAATCTCCCCCAACTCGGGCATTTACACTGTGAAGCTTGGTCTATGAATGACCAGGCAAGATTACATACCTCTGTCATGTCGTTTTAACCATCCCTTAACCTCACATGAAAAACCGAATTCTGTTTATTGCTCCTTTAAGATGTAAAGTGGTTAAAATATTAATAAACTTTAATTGCAATTTACATCGTTTCAAATACATATATATATATATAAATATATAAATAATGCAACTGAAAAATACAAGACACCGTTACTAAGAGGCCAGCTCGCCTCTTAACAACTTTAAGCTTTCCAGAAAGTCCAGAACATTTTTACGTGGTTCAGAGATTGACTAACACTGTCCAGTGCACGGCTGTTCCCTAGTATCACTGAATAAAATCATTTCACAGTGGTGAAAAACAATACTTTTACACACACAACTCTTAAACGTCAAACATTAATACGCATACTTATTCACCAACAGGAGCCTTTGACCAAGTAGTACAGTAGTGCAAGCTACATAATGCAAATCACACAACATTCTATGGTCAGGAAGATATTTAATAAATTAACGTAGATAGAAAAACAAGTGGAATGGGCAAAACGGCTTGTTTTTCCGTGCGCATACAGTTGGTCCCCCCTGGTTTTCACATCGCGGCGCTATCACACTTGGTTTCAGTAGAACTCCATTACAGTGGGGTTGGCGCTCGAGTACAGTTTCCTCTTGACCAACTGGTACTCGGGTCGAAGCCTCAAAACTTTGTCGTTGGCAAAAAGGTGCTTCAGCGGCGGCCACCCACCCCTATCGAGTCTGAAGACAACAGACAGCTCAAAGGTTGGGGTAAGACTCTGGTCGGGTGTGACGGTTCCCAGCTTCTGTAAATTACCCTTGTTTTCCATGAACAGGTTAATAAGGGCGCCCCGTAACCCGCAGGGCTCGTCTACCGATGCCCGGATAATGTCTCCGGCCACTCGCGCGGTCATCCGTGTGGGAAGCAGCAGTTCGTGACACTGCAAACTCGTTTTCTTTGCAACAACGAGAGACCTCTCGATTCGTTTGATCATGTCACGTTGAAGACCCAGATCTTCTTCCTCCAAGCTACACTCGGATCCGAGGCCTGTAAGGAGAAAAAAAGCAGAAGATATTAACAACCCCCTCAATCGACATCTAAAGAACACCTAAAACGAAACCAAGTCACCACATAGCCAGCCCGCTAGTTTGTCACGCCATCAGCTGATTTTAGCTTGTGGGCGTGTTGGAAGACGTCGGCCAACTGGGAACTTTAATGTTTAATTCTCTAGTGTTATTCACTAACTGCGTAGCGTTTTAAAAGTCTCGGATCTCGTATCGTTAACGTTAAACATATTTTCAAAGTATTTCGATCAGATTTGTCCACTTAAAATGCTTATGCTACAGTTAACAAGCACTCTAGATGATTAAATACGGGCTACTTACTTGATGCGCTCATTGCTTTCCTCAGTGTGCCCGGGGCTCCAAAGTTTTCTGTATCAGACCTGAAGTGTCTAACAAAATGTCCCAACATTCCGGCTAGGTTATCCTCTTCGGGTATAACGGATATTCCGTATCCAAAAACCAATGCCTGAGTATAGACCATTCTAGGTTTATTTGCTCGCAATAAATGTCGCCCGCCGCCTTAGCAGAAGAGTGTGTTTTACCTTCCATGTATGCGTTAGAAGTGGAAATGCAAGCTGCGCTTCCCTAGCGCTGTACTTATACGCGCGTGCAGTCAGGTTGCATCAGCTGGAGCTCGCGTGTGGGACGGCCTCCGTTTCTATAGAAACTGCTCTTGCGCAATACGTCTGCGAAGTTAAATCAGCTTGCTTAGTGCAACTACAGTGCGTATTGCGTTTACTGTATACTGAATATGTTTGTTTGGCTAAATGAAAATAATTGTTGTACATTTTCCTGACGTTCAGTTTTCAACATAAATTATTTCCATAATCCGGTCAGGGTTTCGTTATTGCTTTTATGATTTATTATAAGTCAACAAGTAGTTTGTTTACAAACCTCCCCTTATTACTAACCTAACCCTAATTCTTTATAATCAAAAAACATGTTGTTGTGTTGTATTATTTTTAACACTGTATCTTATTTTTATCTTTATTTATTTTATTGTTATTCCTTAATGGGTTCATATTTCTTGCTTTTTAATCATAATGATAATTTTTTTATAATTATTTTTACTTAATTTATTCCATTTCATTCCCTTTAAAGTATGTTGTAAATCTTGCTTCAAAACTGCTATATAAATATAACTTTTTAAATTCTTTTTCAGTTGCTCCATTTCTATTGAGATTAACACAAGTTTAACAGAGTTAGGAGAAATAAATATAAATTATCAGACACATTCAGAGTGAGTTGAGGTTAAATTTAAGCAATTCACTGCTCATCCACTTCACATCTTGATCGAAAACATACTCTGATGGAAAAAATCATTCACAGTCACACGCCCAGATTTGAAAATAATGAAAATAAATAAACAAAAAAGATTTTTGCACTTATTGCATTACATTTATAAATAGTTTGATCATACATTTGATACTGTTGGTAGTACTGTAGTCAGAGGAGATGGCATGACTCACAGGTGAGCAACCTCAGTAGAGAGGTGAACAATGTAATGTACTTTTTCCCGCCACCACTAGGCGAAGACTATGGCTGCTGTAGGTGTTTCCATTGTGATGACACCGTGACTCACTGTCTGAGGCCCTGTACCTGGGAGATCTCACCCTTGCCCCGGGCGTCTTTGTGACAGTGTTGATTGGCCTTCGTAATTTTGTGGACTTGTGACATCACACCACCTCACATTAACAAGGAAGTGGTGAAGGGTTCAAAATAATTACTTGAGGAAGTTACTACCATGGAATAAGAAAGGGGTTTACCACAGAGTGTGTTTGTGTGAGAGAGACAGACAGAGAGAGAGAGAGAGAATATTGTTTCTATAGTGGGAATAGATAACCGCAGAGCCGCTGGGGGATTTCTTTTGTGATTGTGAAAGAGAAACGTATTTCAGTTGAGTTTTGACAGCAGGGACAGGGTTATGCAGGGTCAATCCCAAGTCTCCTACGGTGGATCTGATGCAATGATCCTCTTGGTTTGCACTCTGCTGCTCAGTGCTTGGTTTGATTCCTCTCATATTTTTATCTGTGTGGATGTGATAGTGGTTTATCTTCATGTGTCTTAATAAGGATGTTGGTTCCAGTAGGTACAGCGCAAGCCACTAATTTAGTGAATGTTTCTTTCCTGTTAAAGAACAAAGCTGTCCAAAGATCTCTAGTGGTTTTTGACCTGCCTCGTTTTAGACGCTGCTTGTTCATGACCTGTCACGCCCAGTCACGAGCTGTCGCACGAGGAACCTCATACGAGAGAAAAATGTTTAGACATTGTTGATTTTGATCATAATTCCAGCCAATCAGATAAGAGCCCTTCTATTGCTGTCCATGCAAAACAGGACTTATGTTCCTCAAGTCACATGATCCATGGATGACTGAAAGAGATTTGCACCGATTAACATCTGTATGCACCTACGCTCTGTATTCAGGCAAACCACAAAACCTGTCAGAAACCGCCATGGAAAATGATTCATTCTCGCATATTAGGATACTGTACTGACTGATATGAAAGTGGTATATATCTGATGATGATCCATGACATAACAACTCAGAGCTTTACTCAGAGCTTTACTCAGAGCTTTACTCAGAGCTTCACCACACACGCACAGCCCAGTTGGGATTTTTCCTTTGTTGTCTCAAATGGCATATTTAAAATGTATTTCTACACTTATTCATAAAGTGCCACATAATATTTGTGAATACCAAAAAGATTTTTTATTTACAAAACTAAACAGTGACTGAGACTGAGCACTTTTGATGGCCGCTGGTCATTTATGGCGTGCTTCAGATTTACGCTTGTCTTTCAATCTGGCTTATCTCGTTTCTTTATCTGGCGCAGCTTTCTTGCTGATGACCTTGTTCAGAAGAACAGTCAGTGAGTACTGCACATTTTGTAGCTTCTTAACAATTCGGTAAAACACATTTGTATCTCTCTCTCTCTCTCTCTCTCTCTCATCTCTCTCTCTCCTCTCTCTCTCTCATCTCTCTCTCCTCTCTCTCTCTCTCTCTCTCTCTCTCTCTCTCTCTCTCTCTCTCTCTCTCTCTCTCATCTCTCTCTCTCTCTCTCTCTCTCTCTCTCTCTCTCATCTCTCTCTCTCTCTCTCTCTCTCTCTCTCTCTCTCTCTCTCTCTCTCTCTCATCTCTCTCTCTCTCTCTCTCTCTCTCTCTCTCATCTCTCTCTCTCTCTCTCTCTCTCTCTCTCTCTCTCTCTCTCTCTCTCATCTCTCTCTCTCTCTCTCTCTCTCTCTCTCTCTCTCTCTCTCTCTCTCATCTCTCTCTCTCTCTCTCTCTCTCTCTCTCTCTCTCTCTCTCTCTCTCTCTCTCTCTCTCCTCGCTCTCTCCTCTCTCTTATCGCTCTACACTCTGCTCTCTCCTTTCTCTTATCGCTCTACACTCTGCTCTCTCCTCTCTCTTATCGCTCTACACTCTGCTCTCTCCTCTCTCTTATCGCTCTACACTCTGCTCTCTCCTCTCTCTTATCGCTCTACACTCTGCTCTCTCCTCTCTCTTATCGCTCTACACTCTGCTCTCTCCTCTCTCTTATCGCTCTACACTCTGCTCTCTCCTTTCTCTTATCGCTCTACACTCTGCTCTCTCCTCTCTTATCGCTCTACACTCTGCTCTCTCCTCTCTCTTATCGCTCTACACTCTGCTCTCTCCTTTCTCTTATCGCTCTACACTCTGCTCTCTCCTCTCTCTTATCGCTCTACACTCTGCTCTCTCCTCTCTCTTATCGCTCTACACTCTGCTCTCTCCTCTCTCTTTTTCACTTTCTCAGTTCAGCTCAAGGTGCTTTATTGGCATGATGAATAATGCTGCATTCAAATAGTCAAAACTTGGCTTAGAGAGTGTGAATGTATTAAAGAATAATAATACAGTAATAATATAACAATAACAAAACAATAATAACATAACACATTGAACATTAGTAATTTCCTGAATCAGATTTAATTACAAAGAAGACTAATTCTGGAATCTTGCCACAGTCATATGTACATGCATGATCTTCACTGACTTACTGAAACCTGTTTGTGTGTCATGCCCATTTCTTCCAGTGCAGGTAGGTCATAAACGGTAAGTTAGCCAATGAGGAACCAGCCAGTTGACTTCCAGGAAATCTTGGCACAATTTTCAAGACCATTTTGGAATTTCATCAGAATATTTGACAACAATATATCAATATTCATCGCATGAAAAACGATTACTTTGAATACTCTGTGTTTTTGTTTAATTAATCTAAAGGTCATGTACAAGTGGATATGTAAATCTTTGACATAATAAGGCAAAAGTTTCAGAAATATATTTTCTCATGTCCACTTTGTCTTAATAACAGTTTGCCACAGTGGATGGAACTAAACTGAATCTACAGGATAGCTGGACACCTGTCCACTGGGGTGGCTGTGACTCACCAGAGAGAGCGCGTATCTCAAGTTACGAAACAGGACATGGTAAAAAGAACGTGAAGATGATGCGACCGTCTGTATTTTCCCATGGTCTGAGAGCAGAGTTCCCCCTGACAGAGACTACGCGTCATTCTAAACACAACTGGCTCATACATGTATGGGCCCAAACCTTATTTCACCACTTCCTGTGTATCAGTCTTTGTGTCTTTTCACTCGGCAACAAGTTGTAAACATACCTAACACGTCTGCAGTCTTTATGACCAGCATTTGTATAAGCAATACAATAGTGTAAACAATTAAACAATTAATTAGCAGAAATCATATTATTAATAATTTTTATATTGAACTGATTTGACACAGAATTAACTGATTTGACAAAGTATACAGAGCTTATATTAAAACTGTATTCTCCGGTGCTTTGGTGAGGTTTGAAGCTTTGGACATCATTAGTCACGTGGTCATAGTGACTAATATATTTATAATTTTATAATTTATAATTTTATAATTTATAATTTTATAATTGTCCTATAACTTGCAAGCTATAATAGTGTAAAATCCACAGACATCTTTTTACTATTGGAATTGTGGAAAACATAGAAGCAGTAAGGGGAATGTCAAATAGCCTAATTGCCTCTCTGTATAGTTTGCAATACTTTAATGTACTGCATTTTCCCATAAATACAATTATATAATTATTTTTTACAAATTATAGCAAAACATTGAATACCAAACATCATTACTGATCAGCATCAAATCTTTTTTATGAAATATGAAAACGCTGGAGTGATGTAGCTCGTGCCACGCAGTTTTGAACCCATGGTTGCTATAATTTCTTCAAACCAGCAGGTGTCACTGTTGTGGCGTCGTTCCAGTGCTTCGAATTTTTTTCCAGCTCATTCAGGAAGAAGCCCTCTGCACATCACAAGTTCCTGGTGTTTATTCTCGTGATATACTTCTGGCAGTGCTTGTATGAAGCTTTGCCAAAGGACGTTAAGCAGGGCGTACAAAACGTGCAAAATGACAGATGTGTAACCGACTTGCAGGAAGTTACACTCGCGAGGCAAATTATTATAAAAGTGGTTGAATTCACATTCATTTTCATGTGGTTATTTTTTTTACCAACATTTTACCAATTCTCCCTATATTAAAAAACAAAAACTATTCAACAGGTTGCATCCGATGTCTGTATTTTGTCATTTTATTCTCCAAAATGCGACACGTTGCGGCACTTAACATCACATTGGAGCCGTTTGCCATCTCCACACTATGTGACGACTCATTTACATTCATGGTGGTGGTGGTGGTGGTTGTGGGCGTAGTCTGTGTTCTCCACCGGCTCCATCCTGAGGGTCCTGGGGCCGCTGATCATGAGGCTGGGGAGGGAGCTTGTCGGCTCCTCCTGAGGGTCCGCGTGCTGGGACTGCACGGGGGCTCTCTTCTCCCCCTCTTCCTCCCAGGGATGGGGCAGCTCTTTGGGGTGGGGCAGCTCCTTAGGTGGCTCCACAGGGATCTCCTCCTCCTGCTGCAGCAAATGCCTGATGAGCTCCTTGGACAGGTGACGGTCACCGGCCTGCTTATCTACGGGGGGGGGGTTATAGATTATATGATTATAGATATATGGTTTTAATTGTGAAGTTTAATGATTGTCGGTTGGTCCCAGAGTGACACTTGTATTTGCAGAGTATTTGCAGCAGGAAGGTGCGTTGCAGTCCCACTCACCGTCGAGCAGGACGAGGCAGTAACGGTTCCGGCATTCCAGAGAGTTCTCCAGAATATGGCTCAGAGTTCTGTAGAACAGAAACACCTGCTGTCGTCTTTCCTGCTGGCCTAGCCCAGCTGTGTTATCCTGGGACATTTGATACAGTGTCAGCAGTGGAGTGGCATACTCAACCACACAGCAGTACTCCTGGGGATGGAGAGAAAGAGAGCGAAGAGTCGTGGTAAGAAAGATACAGTCATAAAGGAAGATTTAGGGAGAGAAACAGGGACATGTAAAACATTATTTAGAGTCAGTGAACCGAGAGCTAATAAAGAATTAGTTCATAATTTGTCCACAAGGTGATGCTGTTTTACTAGTTCTCAAGATTTGAACACAGCAACGTCAGTTTTCCAGTGACATATGGACCACTGAAGTCGCGTCATCACTGCGTCATCACTTCGTCGTCGACGACGTTCTCATCTATGACCATATAAGGTACTTCGGGTCTTAGGGTTTTTGTGAATAAGAAAAACTTATGGAGTTTTTAAAAAATCACCTCTGTTCCTAACCCGAATAGGTCTTTTCATACGTTCATTTTCCTCTAAAAGTCCACTGGATTCTTTCAGTTTTGAAACGAAATGTGCCACATGCTAACCTCACTGTTCATTGAAGTGACTTCATAAAACGGCTTTACTTTATTAGTTGCATTTTTTTTTTAAATAAGGCTTTTCAAATGTCAGTTTTAATGAATGAACCAGAAGAAGAAATAACAGATCAGGTCTGTGAGTGTTAAAAACCACAATATTGATTTTCTTTTTTTTCAAGAGAGAACTTATTTTTTTCTGTGAGGAGAATTACATTTTAGTCTGGCCCATGGTGATATCATACCTCACAACTGTCGATGGCACACTGAGCAACAGTATAAACATATAAATGAATATAAAAGAGAGGTTACTGGAGCAAGGAAAACCTGGTTTTAGGCTGGCCTGAGATCATTTCAAAGGCACATTGAGCAGCAGAAATTAAATGACAGATCAGTTGTGTGGACTTTAATGACACTGGGCCAGACTAAAACCAGGTTCCGCATTTGGAAATATTTCCTTTCCAAACGAGGAACAACTTCAGCTGAATAAAGTTATTCAACTGAATAAGTTTAATAAGCCTATGGCTAAGTAGTGAAATGAATCAGATGCCACAAATATGTAGGTAACTTCAGCATCGCCCCAATCTGTCATGGTTGGTGGTATTCTAGTCTGTAAATTAGTAAAAACTTAACTAACACATATCCAATAGACAAATAATGTAGCCCTGAAATGTCCCAGCTGAACTGCCATCTGTGCATCATTTTCACATGTTTTAATAAATTTTGTTTTATAGTGAAAGCTATGGAGGTGAGATATCCTCCCCTAAACCCCTAACTAAACTACAGTTTCATAGGGCTCCAGCGACACCGTCTATAGCCTGAACGTGAGGTCATGGTCATCTTGTCCTAAGTGTAGCTAGGTTTGCCTGTAGGGTCATCACCTTCACCCCTCCCACACCTTTTGGTTCCGGTCGGTGATCTTGTAGACGCTGTGTTTGTAGACTCTGTTCCTGACCCCAGCCCGGTCAAGTCGCAGATCTGGAAGGTTCCGCTGGAAACATATGCTGCGATCCTCCTCTTCCAGTCTGGCTGTGACCACCGCGTTGAGTGGCAGGAGGATGTGTAGTCTGCTGGAGGTGAGCTTGTCCCTGGTGATGCTGTAGTCCTTACTCACCTGTTCCTGCAGTTCTGTAATCACACACACACACACACACACACACATACCTAATGGGCCTGAAGCGTCCAGTTGATGTGTTGCGATACCCGAGAATTTGTGTTCAAGGAAATGTAGTTGTTGGAGTCATTTTAGATTTAGATGAAAAGATTCACTTCTTTTTATTGTTTATTACAGCTTCTGTTTATGTTTCAGTGTTTAACTGAATATGTACCAAATTGTTGTGTACCGAATTATGTGCAGCACTAAATAAAATTAACCTCAGTTAATTTAAATATGTACCAAAAACAGTATGCTGGGCTTCCCAGGTCATAGAGGACAGATATGGATAGTAGCTCTGACACACTCTGACACACTCAGTAATGGTTGTCAAGTCCACACAGGGTTTTCTTGCAAAGTTTAATTCAGGTCACAGTTATGTTTTGGATCATTAAAGAATAAACTCAAACGATGAAATTATGCTTTCCAGGACACAGACTATTACGTCTTTTTCTTTCTGCTTAATTCTTTCTGCTTTAGTTAAGCTGCTATAGATTAGCCTGCCGGAGCTACATGCTAATCACTGGCACATGAGCTATGTACATTTAAATCAATGGTGGTTAAACTGACATCCTCACACTCAGTCTGTATTGTCCATCTTTTTGCATGCTTCTACCCAAGGCGACTGCATGCAAGCACCTACAAGCACCTGGGAGATGGTCTGGCTCGGGGGACTGTGACTACTTGGCCGGGGAACAAGAACTTTAAGCTATAACTGTAGAACCACCTCTTGTTCACAAATACGGACTGGTGCTAACGGGCCGCCCAATGGAGGATGGGTTCCCTTTTGAGTCTTGGTCCTCCCAAGGTTTCTTCCTATTCCCCGCCATCTTAGGGAGTTTTTCCTTGCCACTGTCGCCTTTGGCTTGCTCATTAGGGATCTGGACCCATACAATTTGTAAAGCTGCTTTGAGACAACATGTGTTGTAAAAAGCGCTATATAAATAAAATTGACTTGACTTGACTTGACTTAATCTATGAACAAAAGTGTTAGAGCTGCATCCTACAACATGTTTGTTCTGGACAAAATCACGCATTGTCTCACGTATTCCCATTTCTGTGTTGTGTTCCAAATATTTCTGCTCTATATTGTTTCTACGTGCTATTTGAGGCAAGACCACTGTAATTGTGATGTGGCTTCCCCCTAGTGGTGACCCCAAGCAGTCGCGCCAAAGGCCAGATGAAGGAGTGTGTCAGAGTGTGTGATGTACCTGGCAGCACAAGCTTCAGGTAGCCCAAGTAGAAGGACCAGGCTAAGCCGTGGGCTACATTCTGGTCCCTGCTTTCACACACTTCTGAGATTTCCACTGGCGAAGGTCCCTGCAGTGACAACATTGGTCAGAGAGGGAGAGAGAGAGAGAGAGAGAGGGCTGGGGTTGTTGATTTTTGTGAAGTAACGTGTAAGCAGTTACTAAATTTCATTCAGGAGTGTATTTATGGCACTGGGACAAAGTAAGTGTCCAATAGAACTGCACACATCACACTGGCTATGTCAGCATTACATTAGAACCAGGGAGCTTCAGTGCTTTTATATGGTAGTGCATGAGCACATATGCAAATAAGATTATAAAGAAGAGGGAACTGATTGGACTAGTCTATAAACACCTTGAGATTTCTCACTGACCTCTACAGCTCATGTAAGGCAGAATATCTCTCTCTTGTACTATTCTCTTTACCAGTTATGTGTGCAGTTGTGTAAAACCGTTTGCACACTGCCTGTAGTGCTATAGTGTTGTAGAACATTTAAAGAGCAACAACATTTGTATGTGTAGTTCTGAAGTCGGTATCAGCCCCAAACGTAAGCACGTGCGCTGGGACGAGTGGCACCACACATAACTGAAGTGCACTTGGTGTCAGTGTCCTGTACTGTGCCACAGGCAGCCGTCATTACCAGGACGCCCAGCGTCTTGAACAGCAGGTGGATGGCGCAGGTTAGGACCACCGAAGCCCACTGCTGTGGAGTGTATGTGGTGCCTGTCACTAGCAGCAGCACCACCACCACCGCTACGCCCGCCAGGGTAGCCCTGCTCCAGCAAGCCTGAAGCAAGAGACGGACGTTCCCACCATACCTGCCGAGACCAGGGGTGATTACTCGCACGCACGCACAGTTCCCGACAGTCATACACCCTCTGCACTTGGTTGTACTCAAATATGTTGCCAGCACAAGTGTGCCCAGGTTTTAAAATAAAGCGATGACACACGCGCACACACACACACACACACACACACACGCAAAGACCTTACCGCTGATGTGAATGGAACAGGCCCTCTTCCATAAGCAAACAGAGGCTGTACAGTGCTGGTCCCAGGCTGAGGGAGAGAGCACACAGTCCAGCTGTTTCCCTGACAATCATGGCGTCCAGAACCCAGACTCCCGCCAGCGCCAGGACGGCCAACAGCGCCGCACATGCTGCCGGAAACCGACCCCGGCGCCTCGGAATCGCACTCTCCACGCCCAGCATGTGTGCTGCAACAGGACACCCTCCTCAGTTACTGCATTATCGAATGTCCAATACCCATAATCCCACTGGAATTGTAGTATACTACTTCTAGATACACCGTAGAGTAAAGATGGCTCATTCAACTACACTGTGAGTCGACAATGTTTTCCTGATCCCTTTTGGACTACAAGCAATGGAAATATCATCAAATGATAAAATCATTTTCTGCTTGTAATTCTGGTTCAAAATGTCACTGACTCCTGACTCCAATATGTAGAGCACAGTCTATACACAAAGAGCAACATGTCCTTGGTTTTGTGTCACAATCCGAGATCGGGGAGGGCATGACGCAAATGCAAGTTTGCCAAATTTATTAGAACAAACACAACATAACAAATAACAACACGGAACACTGGGAAGAAACAACTGCTTTAAACATGAAACATTAACACAGAACCAACCTGACCAGTAAGCGCAACAAAACACACTTCAAAGAAGCAATACGCGGCAACGAACAGAAGTCAGCACACGCATAACACATAACCACGAACGGAAACTAAGGAGAAAACCTATAGGACACACAACGGACACTGAGCAGAGAAGCGGAGGAACAGAAAAGTTAAAGTTAAGTTAAGAACTAACAGGTAGGGATAACTCACTTCGGAGCAACCGTTAACGAGGAACAGGAAGACACGAAACAAGGAGGCAGAACAGGGACTACAGGAAGGCAGGACTGAACGGGGCAGCTTATGGGAATAGACAGAGAACGACCGACGAGGGAATGAGGAAACGTGGAACATTTAAACGCCGACTTCAAGGAAATTAATAGGACAGGGCTGGACGGGATAACGAGCGGGCTTGACATACAACGGGGAAAACCATAGCAATGAAGAAACAAGGCGGGGTAGGAGAACAACACAGGTAAAGGACGGGGGAGGGGCGGAGCGATACGTGACAGTTTGGCTCTTTGTGACGGGGAGAATATGGCAGGGTGTGTATCACGTTTGGCGAGACTTTGCTATTCTTAAAACCCCTACTGTTGCTAGGAAACGGAAATTAAAACACTAGAAACTAAACTACACTGAAATCTCAAAGTGGGGGGGGTTGTTTTTTGTTTTTTGGGGGTGGGGATGCTTAAAGAACCCTACACCTGTCATTAGTGCTGTGCTTAAAGAACCCTGCACCTGTCATTAGTGCTGTGCTTAAAGAACCCTGCACCTGTCATTAGTGCTGTGCTTAAAGAACCCTGCACCTGTCATTAGTGCACCCTGTCATTAGTGTCATTAGTGCTGTAAAGAACCCCTGCACCTGTCATTAGTGCTGTGCTTAAAGAACCCTGCACCTGTCATTAGTGCTGTGCTTAAAGAACCCTGCACCTGTCATTAGTGCTGTGCTTAAAGAACCCTGCACCTGTCATTAGTGCTGTGCTTAAAGAACCCTGCACCTGTCATTAGTGCTGTGCTTAAAGAACCCCGCACCTGTCATTAGTGCTGTGCTTAAAGAACCCTGCACCTGTCATTAGTGCTGTGCTTAAAGAACCCTGCACCTGTCATTAGTGCTGTGCTTAAAGAACCCTGCACCTGTCATTAGTGCTGTGCTTAAAGAACCCTGCACCTGTCATTAGTGCTGTGCTTAAAGAACCCTGCACCTGTCATTAGTGCTGTGCTTAAAGAACCCTGCACCTGTCATTAGTGCTGTGCTTAAAGAACCCTGCACCTGTCATTAGTGCTGTGCTTAAAGAACCCTGCACCTGTCATTAGTGCTGTGCTTAAAGAACCCTGCACCTGTCATTATGCTGTGCTTAAAGAACCCTGCACCTGTCATTAGTGCTGTGCTTAAAGAACCCTGCACCTGTCATTAGTGCTGTGCTTAAAGAACCCCTGTCATAAAGAACCCCGTCCTGTCATTAGTGCTGTGCTTAAAGAACCCCGCACCTGTCATTAGTGCTGTCCTTAAAGAACCCTCCACCTGTCATTAGTGCTGTGCTTAAAGAACCCTGCACCTGTCATTAGTGCTGTGCTTAAAGAACCCTGCACCTGTCATTAGTGCTGTGCTCTCTCATTAATATCATCATTTCAACTTTCACATTTCGTCTTTTCATTGGTCAATTCGTCTTTTGCAAATGATGTACAATTTGCATTGTACATGTCTAGCTAACAGGTATTGCCAGTATCTCACTAAGTTAATTATCATAGCTGTGTTAGTAGCAGGGATGGATCATACTCTTGGAAAGGCATAAGTATTTGGACACCCACACCCTCCTCTCCTCCCACCCTCCTCTCCTCCCCACCCTCCTCTCCTCCCACCCTCCTCTCCTCCACACCCTCCTCTCCTCCACACCCTCCTCTCCTCCCACCCTCCTCTCCTCCACACCCTCCTCTCCTCCACACCCTCCTCTCCCCCCACCCGCGTACGGCAAACGCGATGAATGGAGTAAAATGGAGTTGAAAATGAAAATGAAACAGGTTTCTCACAACTCTACCGGAAACGTTCCAGTAAATTTCCTCTTTTCTACACCGAACAGCTTTTGGGCAGTAGGACGCTTGTGTTTCTGCTAATCCAGTGCCAACTCACAGGTCTCCTTCCTGGAAGATCAGTAGGAAACTGTCACGGAGGGGGGTTCAGGCAGGGCACCAGACAAGCTAGAACCACCACTGTCAGTAGTAACAATCATGTCAGTAATATTCTGGCATCTGGCACTCCCTTGCTGTTTATAACTTCTGAATATAGCAGAAATGCTGTCATCCGTGTCAGTGCTACAGTATGATAGTGGTAGGAGCCATAGATATGATTAGATTATAGATTATGTTCCATATTAGGTTCTATAATAATAATAATAATAATAATAATACTTTATATAGTTCCTTTCTTGCACTTAATGTTGCTTTACATACAGGAAAACAAACCAAAAAAAAGCATCAACTGTTTACAGGAGGTGATGAAAATGTAGAGAACAAAGAGATGATTGAGATGTTTTCAGTTCAGATTCTAGATCTTACTAGATAACATGAAGGATCGTTTGTAGTGAACACCAGTACAGATACACCCTACAGACCCCTCAACACTGGTGGTCTTTCTTCACACATCTTGTCAAATATGACCTGGATTCATGAACTAATCCACTAATTGAACTGAACTAATTTGTGGACTAAACTCACCTCAGGTAGAAGTGAGCTGTGCGTCCTTCTTAGTATGGAGCAGAAGTTCAACACGCTTGCTCCTTTCTCTGGTGTGTAGTGTCTACTCTCCTTGCACCCCAGTCATAGTCATAGTCTCTCTGCAGTTTCTTTCACTTTCACGAACCTTTATATTCACCACATAACCCACACCCTCTTTTACATACATACACACACACAAACACATCTCTTACTATCCCTGAGGCACAATTCCATTGTTTCTTCCAGCAGAACACCTGCATGTTTTAACTGAACCCAACCTTCTTAAAAGATCACATGTACATGTACATTTTCTTTTCAGATATGCCCAGCCTCAACTGTTAGTTCTGACCTGCCCTTGGAGGTTAACTACTGAGAAGGCTTTACAATAAAAAGAAAATGCAAATTAGTTGAGTTTAAGCGTATATCATGTCCTGCACCACCAGCTGGAGGTAACTGTACACTGGAGACAGTGACAAAAGAGAAAGTAAAAAGGTTTTATTAAACGTACGTGATGACTGGCACGGGGCCTCGGGTTCTGACTGCTAGTGGACGTCCTCCATGTCATTGTCCTCCATATCCACAAAGACAACAATCACGGACAAAACAGTAAGGGGCTCAAACGGCAGCATGGACAACAATTGAGTTGTGGCTAACACAAGCGCAACACAATTGAGTTGTGGCTAACACAAGCGCAACACAATTGTGTTGTGGCTAACACAAGCGCAACACAATTGAGTTGTGGCTAACACAAGCGCAACACAATTGTGTTGTGGCTAACACTAGCGCAACACAGTTGTGTTGTGGCTAACACAAGCGCAACACAGTTGTGTTGTGGCTAACACTAGCGCAACACAATTGTGTTGTGGCTAACACTAGCGCAACCACAAAGCCATACTGGGACTGGACTTTGGATACACAGTATTACTGGAAATACAACAGGAGACAGGTGATCGAAATAAAGAGTGATAGTGAATGTTAATTAATATCTTTATAATAATGCACTATTGATAATGCAAATGATGAGACGTGCATGGATCGGACTAGTTTGGGTGTAGACAGGCAGGATGGGTGGAGACAGGCAGGATGGGTGGAGACAGACAGCACGTACTGAACGTGATGGCCAATTGCAGAAGGGAGACAAAGCTATAGGAGGGATCTCAAAGGAATGAAGAGAAGGAGACCTTGCTCACTCCTCAGTTGGGTGGAACCGTCACAGTGGAAACACATTTACTGAAAATAGTCTTTAAAGAAGCGCTTTCAAAACCATGAAGACATTAATATTATTAAAACTTTTATAAGTCGCTCTGGATAAGAGCGTCTGCTAAATGCCGTAAATGTAAAATGTAATGTAAATGTAAAACATCTTAAAATCAATCTTAAGAAATATTGGTAGTCAAGAGCTGGTGTAAGAGCTGGTGTAAAGTGTTCCTTCGATCTGCTGAATACCCAGCAGCATTCTGGGTATGAAGTGTAGTGTGGTAAGACAGCTGTTGCCCAGCAGACAGGGAAGTTCTTCAGCACGTCGTGAAGATGCCTGTCTCCCGAACCTCCCCATTAAACAGTGTCAGAAGGCACCCCCCCCCACCCAGGGAGTCCTCCATATGCTCATATCAGACAGGAGGCCCCACACCATTAATCCTTGCATCTGCAGATTCAGGAACTGAGTTTTTAACCACGTGCCATCTGTCTTGCCAACACCACAACCTGATCCAATACAACTGCCCCTCTGTACATTAATGTTCAGAATATGTTTACATCTGCAACTGTTAAAATGTTGATTAATTCTGCACGCCACTCTGCTCACTACTGTTTTAAATATCACTGTACACTGATGCTGATGTGTGATAATAAAGATATTGAACCTGGAACGTTGTAGATGATGAATCGAGCTCTTCTGTGGGCCAGATAAGACAGCAGCCGGCAGTGACAGAGAACCATGCAGTGTCTCACTGTCAGCTTTTGTGTCGGCTAGTTTTACATAACTTTTACATAAACAAATTACTTTTACATAAACAAATCTGCCAGGAAAAAAATCTTCCATGTAATGAAGGAACAAAGGAACGATGAGGTTACTGTTAATATAATAAAAAGCTGATGACACAGTTTCTTTTTCAATATCACTAGAGACTAAATTGCTGTGAACTACAGGCACAGGTGTGACAGAACCAACCTGGAGCCACAGACCCACAACATCGACGTCTGCATCTCCTCTGGGGGGGGGGCAAGACAGCTGGCATGTACCTGCTGACAATGCCGAAGCGCGAGTTCGGGATGTTGTGACTAATGGGGATGTCATGTGATGGCGGGAATTCGGGATGTCATGTGATGACATGCAGGAGTGTTTGTCTAGGCTGGATCCCTCCCTGTCCCCCAGGTAGTCCAGCTTGTGATCTCAGCATCAATAATCCAGCAGGATATGTCATGGCCCTGGCTGCCGGATCCACCTTCTGATCCTCCGGGCCTGGACTCGGATACCACCCTATGTCTGTGACACAGAAGGCAGAGAGAAGCTGCTGGTTTATGACAGTTACATTTAGAGAAAGGGATTGTGTTACTTGTTTACTGTGCTGGTACCTTGTGTGAAAACTTGTTGGTTTGTACTACGCAGTTTTGAGCATTTGTGTGTATCTTTGTTACCCTCTCGTGTCTCCATTCGTGTACAGGCCTGTGTGAGCCCTGAGAGAGAGGTGGTGTAATAGAACTGCACTCTTGTTTCATCCCGTTGCAGATCCCATCTGACGATCCACACTTGCTGACTAGCCACTAACCTGGATCTTTAGTCAGAGGAAACCCCCTTTGTCGATACATGTGTACTGACTCTGTTACTGCTCACTGCACTGCATCCATTTGTCCACTGCTGCAATGTCTGGTGGCTCTTCATACCAGGAGGATCCAGTGTGCAGTCTGGGGTGCATTAGAAGGACATTAGCCCTGTTGAGTTGCAGGTTAGAGAATTCTGTTCATATTCTGCCCACTTAAGTTAACTATAAGTTTATCAGAATTGTCTTATTTCTTTGTTTAATCTCTTACCCAGGATGAACTCACATGTATTTATCACCACAACATTACATGGCAATCAAATCCACGACCTTGGTCTTCTCAGCACCTTACTCTGCCGGTTCTACCAGGTGAGCTACAGGTGCAATGGAGGCCCTGGGTTATTGTTATGTATTGACTTTATTTAACCTTACTTAAATGGCACTATTTTATGTTACGGATGTTTACACGCACATGTAATTAGTGCTGTATCCGTGAATGGATACCTGTCTTTTGTGATATACTCTGTTGCACAGTAACGGACGTTGCAAGAGAACCTTATCAGAGTTCTATCATTTTATTCCTTTTTAAGAGTTATGTAAGTGAGAAACATAACAGTTATTCATGGAGGCAAGGTTGTGAGTGCCTCTAGGAGTGTTACAAGCCTGTACGTGAGGGTCACATTCATTTGGATGAAGAACAGTGTCCATCTTGCCTGGCAAATATTTAATGTTTGGTGTTCGGTCCATGAATATTAGAAAAAAAGTGACGTACGCGCTCCATCCAGTGTGTCCGCTCTTCTAGTATAGCCTCGTTCTTGAGAGCCCTCTGAACGTTTAGAAGATGCTTTGGTGAACTTCACATGTTTCTAGTTTAATGATCAAGCTGGGCTCTAGGAGTAGGTGTGAACCATTCTGGGCTCCGGACCTGTTCAGGGGTAGCAGGCACTAGGGATGCGGATGATTAATCCATAGCTGACTGACAGTGTATGACGTCACCAAAGAAAACCAGCCAAATGGACAGAATGTTGAAATAACCAGATTCTGCTTAATGGTAGAACGTTTTTGATTTCAAATGATGAAGTGTGGACCCACATACTCTGTGCCTAACACACTCACAGAAAGAACATGTCAGAGGCCTGTTGGGAACTGGAGAGTGATGCGGGACTATTGCACTGCTCCCTATTACTCCTCCCTCGAGACGGGGACGCTCGGTCTCCCGGCAGGAGATGAGAGAGGTGAACCGTGAGAGGAGAACTCTTCCACTTCTACCAAGTCGCACGTTGAGAAGGTTGGGCAGGTCTTCATCTGAGGACTCGCAAAGAATTCCGGTTGCCATGGGGATGTTCTTGTTCACACGGACATTTACAGACAAAATCAATTGAGTGTCACATAGTGACACTTCACTATCAAGATAATGAGGGAGTATCTCACCCGGTGGAGAGGTTTGACTCTAGCTGGAGGACGTGCTGCAAATGCAACAGGGCAGGTTTGTTCACGTCCGCCAAAGGAACCTCGTCGTGATCCATGAGTCTCTCTTCAGATTAGTAAATAGCTATTCTGTCTAAACTGTCAAAAAAAAGCCCAAATACAGAAGCTAAACTTTTCCACTGTTACTAGTGAAATTACAGGGTAAGTCATAGTCTTCCACAGTCCATGGTAAGAAGAATAATGGGTAGTGAAAGCTACATTTTATAAATATTTTCTTGAATAACTTGAATAATGCATGAAAACCTTTCATCATTCCATATAAAACTTAAAAAAATGCTAAATGATAAAAGCTCCACTCATAAGTAAGCAGGCTACTAATGCTAAACGGAAAAACCTCGAGGTGAGAATTCTGTCTCCCAGAATTTGAGGCCAGTATGCCTTGTGCATTGATCTTGGTCTCATGCATTTCTTAGCCATGGCCATCATATAAGGAACTGGTTCCCACGTGATTCTAAATCATGCGTTAATTTTAACAAGGGACGTAACGAGAGAGAGGGGCTTTGTAGTTGCATTCCTCAGAACATTCCTCAGAACATTCCTCAGAGCGGCGTAGTTTCCTGGTGGTCAAATGCGATCACTGAAGGAGAGGTACTGTGGGACTCAGAAATGTCCCAGGCTTGGCCTGGACAGCCCTCATCTCGCTCGTCTTAGTTCATACGGCGTGGACAGTCGACCTGAGTGTTTACCCAGGGGGCTGGTGCTTGTCGATAGGTGGCAGGTGAGGCACGGCGAGTTGATTCATTCACGTGCCGCTGCTGAGGTAAAGAAAAACACAACAAAACCACAGCGTTCCTCTGATTTCCACGCGCCCAGAACAAGCTGAGGGTTCCTAGAAGATCCACCTTGTGGCTGCCACACAGAGGGCAGCTAAATATGAACATGCGTGAGCTGCTGAAGCTGGAGATGGTGGAACCTTCAGCTCCATGTACAACTATTGGAGAGGTGAGTCATCCAGCTCCGGATCGGCTGTGATAACCTATACACATCATAATTCAAAGACAAATGCTTTCTGAATATTAGCTGGCCAGACTTTTCATCTTCTGGTACAGTGACAATCATTAAAAGAAGACCCAGATTAATGGGTGTATCTTTGGTGAATTAGCGGAATGAGCGGAGGAGATTTACATCATTACATCATTTGGCAGACTCGCCTTCCCAGAGTGACGTACATATGTATCAGTACAGCAGTACCCATGGAGCTGGATACACACCCTCTGTCAGCTCAGCCAGGTGACAATTCAGTGTGTGATTACTGTGCCAAATAGCTCATGGATCAATGGCTCGATCCTAAACTACATTACCTTAGAGTCTGAACTGGCAGTATGGCCATGGTAGTATGGCCATGGTAATATGGCCATGGTAATATGGCCATGATCACACCAACTTGTTTCATGATTTCTGCAAATATTCTCGGCTGGACATGGGAAGAAATTCAGAGTCAACAGTGCTGAAACCGAGTCGAGACATACGAGGTCGTAGCAAGACTGAGACAATGAATGTGGACACACAGCTCTAAAAATAACAAAAACAAGACGTGTCCCCCTTTGTGTTTAGGCCTATATTAACGTGAGTGTGCACAGTTCATGGTGCCCATGCAGATAACATCAACTCCAATGGAAAAGGTTCATGCATATTTTATTCAAGAGTAAAAAAAGAGCTTTGTCCCATGGGGCATGCGTACACTGTTAGGAGATCAGGAAGTCAGAATGCCAAAACTCAGTTTCAGAGAAAAATACTAGAGAATCACAAATAACTCATGAAATGCTTGAGTTCTCATTAAAGTAAACCACAATAAGCAACCGAACAAGGATCGGGAAGAGTGGAAGAAACCAGCAGAGAGCTTCTTTATAAGAAATAAGAAGAATATTGTTGAGAATAATGATCAGAATATGATCAGTTGTGCCTGTATTAGCAGCACAGTTTGAGTTACCCATGCAGTCATGCTTTATCAGCCGCTGGCCCTTTAAACACATTATATTATCATTCTCACTGAACAACGTCTGTACATCAAACAAAGAAAAGAAATAATAGATAATAAAATAATTTGTTTTTAATCCTCACAGGAGCTTAACTGAAATGTACAGCAACAACAAACAACCCGAAAACAAGCTAGTGAATAAATACACAGACGATAAATAAATTATATGAGCTTAAATAGAAAATGACAAACATAAATAAATGATGATCATCCCTTAAAAATATTTATATACGGTTTATGTACAAATCAACATCCCACATATTCAGAGTAGCTGGATCTCAGTTCAGTCTGTTGCAGCTGGACAGGACCTGATTGAGACCTTACAGTACATGTCCACAAAAAATCCGAAAAAACGTCACCACGTGAACTTTCACAATCCCCACAAGCGCCATGACGTATGGACACCCCCTTCACTGGGCTTCCTTAGCCGAAGCAGATTAAAGTTAGCGCTAAAGGAACACGCGGCAGGCTCCGCCCATCTCGATGTCCAGAGCTGGAGTCCAGGGGGCGGGGTTACGAGTCTGGGGAGGCAGGTGCAGCCGATCAGGGGGTCCAGGAGCAAAAGAGGCTAGGTGCCTACGGCAGTCTCAGCAAAACGATACCAGAGCAGAGTATACATTGCAAAGAGCAGACGAGTGAACATGGGCTAAGGGGCATTACCAGCAAGGAAAAAGATGTGTTGCGAAAACATCCCAAAGTCTTTGTGTCAAGTTCCCGTATTCAGTAAATAGTACTTGATACTAATAATCTGTTAAATACTAGTAGCAAAACATGGTAGAAGAGCTAGAGACTGAAAGTAAAACCCACACCCTCAGATACACACACACACACACACACACTTGTGACAGTGAATGAACAGAGCAGGGGCCTTGTAATCAGGTTCCGGCATGAACCATGGCAGGCAGGAAAAGAAAGAGGAATTGACTTCAGTGATAAAACCTGCTTCCTTACCAAGTAATTACTGACTCATCCACCCACGTGCACACACACACACACACACACAAACAATCCTATTCATCCAAGAGAATAGCACACCACCATCCTGTTATCAGTTTGTAGTTAAGATGTCATTATGCAACCCACACACACTCTTCTTTCCATATTCTTTTTTACCCTTCTCTCTTCTCCATTCTCTCTCTTCTGTTCTCTCTATCTCCCCTCTCCTACGCACCATTACACACAAACACACACACACACACAAAATCTCTGTGTGCCAGCAGAACAGGACATCTTGCCACTACTATCTGTAATTTGACTTTTCCCTCTGGTTGTTGACTGGAGTGGCTGTCCTGCTCCTGTTCCCCACGTGCTGGGGGGCGTGCTGGGGGGCGGGCAGGGGGGCGGGGCAGGGGGGCGGGCCGCCCAGCCACGTCACACACCGTACCGGGGCAAAGAGCGCGAGAGACAGGGCAAGAGAGCGAGCGGCCGAAGGGGAGAGCGAGTGATGGAGGTTAGGGGCGGGGCAAAGGGGGGGGGGGGGCAGGGAGGCGGGGCGGAGGAGGAGTCACTGGATATTGCTGTTGTCATCAGTGCCGTTGGACTCGGTCATGTTCATGCGGCCCATGGAGAGTCCCACGCTGTTCATGACATCACGGCGAGGGGGCATGCGCTCGTTAATGCGGTCCAGGCCCTTCGCTTCCTCAAAACTAGTGATCTTATGCTGCGGGGAAAAGCCACGGATGGCTAGACGGAGAGCGAGAAAGAAACACAAGGGAGAAGAAGGAAGAGAGAAACACATGGGAATGGGAGGAGAGACAGAATAAGAGAGAAAGGGAGACGAAGCAAAAAGATACACACACGCAGAGAGAGACACACAGAGAGACACAAAAAGTTAAATTATCATATGATAACTCAGCATAAACAGTTTTTGTCTTAACAGATAACACACAGCCTATAAACACAGCTACACATTTTCACAAACACACACACACACATGCACTCATGGAGTTTTTCAAATTCCATGTATAGTTACCAACCAAATTTATGGTGTCCCAATTATCAACAAAATCTTTTTAAAAATTCTCAACCAAACTCTGGTTTTACCAAGGTCACTTTCTATTATCGCAGCAATGTCAAGCTCTTGGCCCTCATTCGGATTGGTGTCCCACATAGTAGCGTCTCCGAGGAGCAAAGGGACAGGAGGTTTCTGCTCAAGAAGCATCAGGGGATCCCAGGAGATCAAAAGACTGGAACTGATACATGACACAGCCTGGCATTTTCACCTTTAGCATTACCCAGCAGTTCAAAAGATACCACCACCCACGCAGCACCAAGCTACTGCCTGTGCAATCCGCACACACACACACACACACACACGCACGCACACACACACACGCACACACACACACACTAAACATGCTGCCTGCACAGTTCTTCCAGCTTCCACAGCATTAAATTAACTCCATTATATGTAGATAACAGTCATTATTTCTGAACAATCATTTCTGTTCAGAAAATATGAATCTATGCATGGATGCAATTCAGTTTAAAGGCACATAAGTTCAGATTTTGCCAGGAGTTTATGTTTATATTCCACTAAATTATGATAACATGCCAGGTGCAAAAATTGCATGGACATCACTAATGGGCATTTATAGAAGTTGAATACTGTTAGTATTCAAAGAGTGATGGAAAAATATGTAGGCATGCTGTGCAAAATCCATCAGAAATCTTCACCAGTGCACCTTTAATGCCGAGTTAATTCAATTCTGGTGTGTGTTTGTTTACTGTGTGGGAACCGAAAGGTATCAAAAACCTCATATATTATAGATGTATAGAGAGAACAGAGAGCAAGAGATTAAGACAAACTGAAATCAGGAGTGACAGAGCTGACATGCAAACAAGACATTAGCACACCACAGTAAGAAGAGGGCTTTCTAAGTCACGACTCTATGGAGAACTACACACACACACACAATTTCACACTCACATCATCCACTCATTCACACCTTCATTCTGTTATATAAAATCCACTTAACACACACACACACAACGTAAATTCACGACAGCTGGAGAGCTGACAGTTCCCTCAGTTCCATCTTTTCCCTAATCTAAAACCTTAATCGGAATAAGTGAAGTACCACAAGTGACCCACACCAACTGCACATCATCTCTGTTTCCAATAGAAAATAACTCAGCAACAGTATGAGTGTTAACAGTATGAGTGTTAACAGTATGAGTGTTAAGAGTCCTTCAGAGATCCCCAAATGTGTTGCTCTGCTTTAAATATAGAGTTTCTGTAGGTTTTGCTCAGGTCTGATCATGTCTGGCCTATTCAGATGGAAACATGGCAGAATGGGTGTGTTGGACTGCGCTTTTCACACGTGTGTTACATATGTGTATGTCTTAACACCATTACGTTCAGAGGTTTTCACACGTGTGTTACGTATGTGTATGTCTTAACACCATTACGTTCAGAGGTTTTCACCATTACGTTCAGAGGTTTTCGTATGTGTATGTCTTAACACCATTACGTTCAGAGGTTTTCACACGTGTGTTACGTATGTGTATGTCTTAACACCATTACGTTCAGAGGTTTTCACACGTGTGTTACGTATGTGTATGTCTTAACACCATTACGTTCAGAGGTTTTCACACGTGTGTTACGTATGTGTATGTCTTAACACCATTACGTTCAGAGGTTTTCAACACCATGTCTTAACACCATCAGTTCAGAGTTTTCACACGTTGTTACGTTATGTATGTCTTAACACCATTACGTTCAGAGGTTTTCACGCAGTGTTACGTATGTGTATGTCTTAACACCATTACGTTCAGAGGTTTTCACACGTGTGTTACGTATGTGTATGTCTTAACACCATTACGTTCAGAGGTTTTCACACGAGGTTTGTCTTAACACCATTACGTTCAGAGGTTTTCACACGTGTGTTACGTATGTGTATGTCTTAACACCATTACGTTCAGAGGTTTTCAGGTTTTTACGTATGTGTATGTCAACACCATTACGTCAGAGGTTTTCACACGTGTGTTACGTATGTGTATGTCTTAACACCATTACGTTCAGAGGTTTTCACACGTGTGTTACGTATGTGTATGTCTTAACACCATTACGTTCAGAGGTTTTCACATGTGTGTTACATATGTGTATGTCTTAACACCATTACGTTCAGAGGTTTTCACATGTGTTACGTATGTGTATGTCTTAACACCATTACGTTCAGAGGTTTTCACACGTGTGTTATGTATGTGTATATCTTAACACCATTACGTTCAGAGGTTTTCACACGTGTGTTATGTATGTGTATGTCTTGGAGTCCCCTAAGCTGGAGAGGCCACATGATCCTGCAAATAAACCACTCTGTGGCACCAATCACAGAGGCAGAAACCGGAAGGCAGTCACATGGGTTGATTGTTACTTACATTTTGGGGAGATGGGGTTTAAATGGAAGGGCTATGTAACTCCAAGGATTCTTGGTTATACTGAAGAGTCATTGTGTAGCCATGGTATGTGTAGTGTGTTTGTAGATGGATTTTCTATATATGTGTATGAATACAGTTCTAGTACTGTTGTTAAAGATATAGAGGTAGTAAAAACTGCAGAGTAGTCCGATTCATTGGAAAAATATAGATACATAAACACTGATGGTCTAGGAAGTGAAACCAGTTTATGTTCCAGTAGATGCTTAACAGTGTGGCAAGTTATATTTAGGGGGATCCATTAGCAGACATGGAATATAATATACAAAAGCAGTGAAGAATGACCTGTAACTATGAATTGTATTTTTGTTAGTTTACAGCAAACTCTCCATATCTACAAAGGGAGCATGTCCTCTCCAATCAGAGCACGCCAATGTTCCTACGTCAGCAAAAAACATGAAGAAGCAAAACGAAATTGGGACAGATGACATCAGACGATGATAAACACTGGTGTGGCCTTCCTCAGACGGAAATCGCAGAAGAGGGAGGTCGAAGAGCAATTTGTTGTTTGATAGCTTTTGCTAGAACATGGCCATGGGGATAGCTACCAACGCAAGTAGAAGGATCCCTACATGTTGCCTGACTTTACTGACTAAACAACTACATTTGCATTATCTATAATGAACAGAAATCAAGCCACCGTTGTTAAATGGGCCGAGGTGCTTCTGCTGGCGAGGAAGACCTGTGGCCTGGAGCCCAAATTGGCCTCTCAGAGATGGAGGGGTGGCATATAGAGCAGTGCCCAGCATCCAGTTGGGGGTTAAGGGCACTCCTTGCTCAAGGGCACTTCAGTTAGGGCCCAAGGCCTGGGAATCAAACCCTCAACCTTCCAGCCACAAGACCGGTCCCCTAACCACCAGACCATGACTGCAGCTTGTTGTTGCTTGAAAAGATGCGCTGATTGGCTGCGTGTGCCTTGGAGGAAGCATCTGACAGCCCTCGCCTTCCCTGGTTGGCAGTTGCCGTGTGACAGGAGAGACTTCCCTGATGGGTAGGAATTGGATATGACTAAATTGGGTGGAAAAGTTCAAAAACAGAATATACAAAAACAAAACTGCATGGACAAATCAAGTAACCACTCACACAATATGGGAAAAGTGTGAAATGATAAATGACAACTAAAATGTAAAAAACAAAACCTACAAAAAAAATTACAGTTACACAATTAGAAAAAGATGAAACAACGTGGAACAAAAACAAGGGAGTGGAGAGATGTGAGGAAGAGGTGAGGGAGGGGTGAGGGGTGAGGAAGAGGTGAGGGGTGAGGACACACTCCCTCATTAAATCATAAAATCATTCAGAGGATCAGTGTTATGATTTAAACATCTACTGTTTTTAAGATAAACTGGTTTAACCTCTGGAAATCCATCTTGCTCTACACACACTCTACAAGTGTGTGCAAAGATATGGGCTTCAGGACTAAGAGCTCGAATGTGTAGGCGTGAGTGCACGAAAGCAATGACCTGCCTGGTCTATGACAACGACACCGAGCGTGGTAACATGACACGATACAGCCCCTGACCATAGCCTGATCATAGCCACCGCAGCCTAAGTTAGCTAGTACATGCCAGCTAGTTGGCTAGCGCACGCTAACTTGACGGCTAGCGAGACAGCTAGCACAGACTGGCGGTGGCTACGCATCCGTAGAGAGAGAGAGAGGCCGGCTGGTGATTACCTTCTCCGTCCTCAACCGACTCGATGGCTTCAATGGCCTCGATGGTAGCTGAGAAAGCACAGACAGACAGACATAGAGACAGACGGGGAGACAGAGAAAGGAGGGGTGGGAGGAGCGTTACCATGGCAGCCATGCGCATAGCACGACCCGCCACCAGTCCGCTGACAAGGCCGGGTAGTCAGCAGTTAGCGTTAGTGGCACCGCTAGCTGATTAGTAGTACTGTGTGTGTGTGTGTGTGCGTGTGTAGGTGTGTGTGTGTGTGTGTGTGTGTGTGCACGCACATGTATGGCAGAGATGTTGAGAAAGGCTAACGAGTACATATAATGAATGTAAAGAGCAGTCAAAGTGAAAGTGAGAGATGGAGAGAGGCTGAAGAGAGAGAGGGAGAGAAAGAGAGAAGGGGGGAGAGAAAAAGAGGAACAGTAACATTAAGAGTGAGAGCAGAGTGTTTGGGCGCGTACCGCTCTGTAAGGTCTGCTTTCCTCCAGACAACACTCCACTGGGCAGCATGCCTGTTGGGGTCAGGCCTTTCAGAGTCAACACGTTCTCACTCTCCTCACTGTGGGAGGAATGAAGCACTCTGGTTATTTAAAACACACACAAACACACATGCACACACATACATTCTCACTCTCCGCACTGTGGGAGGAATGAAGCACTCTGGTTATTTAAAACACACACACACACATGCACACACATACGTTCTCACTCTCCTCACTGTGGGAGGAATGAAGCACTCTGGTTATTTAAAACACACACACACACACACATTCTCACTCTGCTCACTGTGGGAGGAATGAACCACTCTGGTTATTTAAAACACACACACACACACATACAAACATACAAACTCAGAGATTTGTATACCTCTTCATGTACTTACCGTAAGACTGAGAACATTTTAGCCATTTTGCCGATGGCACGGATTTTGTTTCTTATCACCTCTTTACGGGCTGCTGCTGCATTAGCTGTGAGGAAACACACACACACATGAACACCCACACACACACATTCATAGCTAGCTTTCTGAGTTGAGCAGCTAGCTCTTTCAAGAAACATGGCTGGTATTAGACAGCTCCCCACCCATGAACTGCATTTAATTATCCTGCGACTGCTCTCTTAGTGTGCAATCACACTTTATGTGTCCTAAACATTTTTCCTTTATTTTACCTCAATGAAGTTAGATTTTAAAGCTAACTTCAGGATTATCTTGTCTTAGTTATCTTAAAGTCTTCGCTATCTTTGCCCTGTGAAGGAAATCCTTCCATACACTGAATCTTTCCTCACCATCAAAGATCTCGTCTCCATCATTCATGAGTTCATCATCGGAGCAGATGCTAAGGACATTTACCAGCATTTCTGTCACTGTGGAGAGGTCAAAGGGTAAAGGTCATAGGCTATCGTGCAAATACGTACTTCTCACGATAAGCAATAAGCACTAGCTTAATTGAAAAGCCTGAATTGGGACTTTGGGGAAGCATGTTAGAGTTAAACTGAACTGTGGAAGAATACTGCTCCCCAGGCTCAACAAACTAGTAAAAATGTTTTCATGGACATACATGGACACTCATGAACTTTCATGGACATACATGGACACTCATGAACTCTCTTGGACACACGGATGCACACAGACTCTTGTGGACTCTCATGGATGCACATGAACACACATGGACACACACAGGCTGACATACAGAACAATGTCATTAATGCATACACTAAAGCACTTAAACGCATTGATGTATACACTAAAGCACTTAAACTGCACCAAAAATTAATAAATCAATGCAACACTACATCATTCTACAATGTTTCTAAAGTGTATTTCCTTTTGGGACAATTTTGAAGATTGTACAGATTTCACCCTGGTTCTTAGGGACAGGATAGTCACATACAGAGTTGGGCTTTTTTGGTTAGTTTGAATCCCTCCTGGGATTCTGTACGATGCGATCATACCTTTCTCTCCAACGAAGGGCAGAGACCAGGTGAATACATCCATGAAGTTGGGCAACCAGTAGGGATGAGGTGAACAGTTAAACTGTCGTATGTTCATCACATTGTTTTCATATTTTAACACAGCAGCTGCAAAAAAATGAGAGTTAGATACATACACACTCGCCCATGTGCACAAGTGAGTCCTTAGTTTACAAGTGATTAAGTCAGGCCAATACGAACCACGCAGACAAGTGTACTTGTTACAATGGTAATGTTTTTGACATCACAGGTGTTTGTGACATTACAGGTGTTTCACATCGTGTGACTCTGACCTTTATTATTATAAACATCCAGGTAATTGGGTGCGGAGAATATGGTGATGAGAGAAGGGAAGCCTGTCGTCTGGCTCTTTCTGTACATGCGGTAGCTGCAGGGACAGAGGCACACATGAGAGGAGAGGGCAGGTGATCATGAGCGTGAGACTACGAGACACAGGACCACATGCTTCGGCTGCCCCACTTGAGCAGAGGTGGGGCGATGGAACAGGGAGTAACGCAGACTGAAGACCCATCTCTCTTTGTAAAGCACTTATAAGCACTAATCAAATGAAGCATTGGTATAAAGCGTAATTGCACTTTATCTTTAGGAACACTATAGTATTGCACTATACTGCATGTAGTCTTGTGGGTATTTCAGTCTTGCTAGGTATTGCACTGTCTAATCTTATATTTTGTTGTCTTCTTTCTAGGCATCAGCACTAGCAACTGTTTATGGCAGTGCTTGACCTCAAGTAGTTTGGACTTAAACCTGTTTATACTAGATAGAGATGCATATTCTGAGTGAACACATAGTACTTTTGTAAGTCGCTCTGGATAAGAGCATCTGCTAAATGCCGTAAGTGTAAATGTAAATGAGTAGAGTAGTAGAGTGTGCATGTGCAGGGGGGGGGGGGGTTGATGGTAGAGATATTACAGTGGTGTAGGTGTTGATGTTAGGGATATTACAGTGGTGTGGGTGTTGATGTTAGGGATATTACAGTGGTGTGGGTGTTGATGTTAGGGATATTACAGTGGTGTGGGGTTTGATGTTAGGGATATTACAGTGGTGTGGGGTTTGATGGTAGGGATATTACAGTGGTGTGGGTGTTGATGTTAGGGATATTACAGTGGTGTGGGGTTTGATGTTAGGGATATTACAGTGGTGTGGGTGTTGATGTTAGGGATATTACAGTGGTGTGGGGTTTGATGTTAGGGATATTACAGTGGTGTGGGGTTTGATGTTAGGGATATTACAGTGGTGTGGGGTTTGATGTTAGGGATATTACAGTGGTGTGGGTGTTGATGTTAGGGATATTACAGTGGTGTGGGGTTTGATGTTAGGGATATTACAGTGGTGTGGGTGTTGATGTTAGGGATATTACAGTGGTGTGGGGTTTGATGGTAGGGATATTACAGTGGTGTGGGTGTTGATGTTAGGGATATTACAGTTGTGTGGGGTTTGATGTTAGGGATATTACAGTGGTGTGGGGTTTGATGGTAGGGATATTACAGTTGTGTGGGGTTTGATGGTAGGGATATTACAGTTGTGTGGGGTTTGATGGTAGGGATATTACAGTGGTGTGGGGTTTGATGTTAGGGATATTACAGTGGTGTGGGGTTTGATGTTAGGGATATTACAGTGGTGTGGGGTTTGATGTATGAGTCTAAAACATGTTATGCTTACCCTGCATCCTGAGCCTCATGTGCTCTGATGACTGAGAGGAGGTTATTAGTCTGTAGGAACTCACACACTGCAGGATAGCTGTTCGAGAGAGAGAGAGAGAGAGAGAGAGAGAGAGAGAGAGAGAGAAAGATTTTAGAAGGTTTCACATGCAGCCTGGCTGCTGTCTGTCACTCAGACAATCCATAAGTGTGAGAACTTAGGGTCAGAATTTCAGGACGTGGCTTCACTTTATTTATTTGATTATTTATTTGGAGGGTCACTGTGACACTTCTAGGTATGTGGGGAACTGCCCAATCAACTGTCCTATCCTATTGTCATGTCTCTGACAACCACATGGTGGTAGTAGTGAGTGGTGTGAGTCGGCATCACATCTCTTTGACATGAACCACCTTTGCAACACATCCGCATTCAAATATATCCTGGGTAATGAAAACCCCCCAAAGCACAGTGTAGTCAAAAAGTAAAGGTGTGGGTACGATGTAATTCTGAGTGGGTGAAATCTGATTCATTCTGACAAGCACAGTTATCCAAGGTTAACTGTATAAAACCTACTGCCTTCTCGGAGGCTTGTTCATGGCTGCTAGGATTTGCTTCAGTTTGTTTATTTCCTCAAAAAACTATAGGACAATAATCATAGTAGGAGAAGAGCATAATCTTGTAAGCACTCCCAGTTAACAGTCTTAAAGGTACATTGGTTGGGGGGGTAGCATTTTTATTCATGTAATGAACCAAATGTAATTATGACATGAAAGACACTGACCAACACTTACTGTCATTAATTTAAGCCTTAGTGCTTCTCCTAAATCAGCTTATCAGAGCAGACAACCAAAAGCCTCTAAAAAGGAACTAAATACCTGGGCATTCACTGTAATGACATCTATTCACCACAAGGGGCGTTTTCTTACCCCTTTAACACTTGCTGTGTATTTTTGGGAAGTTGAAATCAGATTCTAGGAAAAGTCCATGATTGACACATTTTAGGACCTACCGATCTGAGTATAAGAGAGAATTAGACCTGTCCTACACCAGAACAGGGTCCTTTTATGGGGAGGAGGATTTGACAGCTATGGGGAGAGAGAGTGTGATGGACTTATTTTTAGAAATGACAGTGATATAAAACAAGATAGCCAGCTAATCAAAGCAGTATTGTGCACCCTAATGTATTCCAAATAACTTGCAGAGCATATCACAGTCACACATAAAACATCTTTATCTAGTTTGTAAGGTTTCATTCATTCTGGCAGATTTCATAAGATGAGGCAATGAGAATACTAGCTATAGCATAATACTATCTCTCTCTCTCTCTCTCTCTCTCTCTCTCTTTCTTTCACCTAACCATCTCCCCCTCCTTTGCTATATGTTTCCCACTATTTCTTATTCCATCTCTTTTGCCCTTATTTATTTATCGTTCTCCCTCTCATTCTCTCTCCATCTTTCTCTCTCTTAACCTCTCCCTCTGCAGATCTGGCAGTAGTAGCCAGTTGTCATAGTAACTGCAGATCGCCAAGTCCTGGGGGATCATGGGAATTCTGTGTTTTGCTGAGGCTGGTCACTGTTTGGGCTGCTTACAATTCCAATGACCAACACTGTCTCATTTTCACGCTATACCTCAGAGCGCCAAGCTCTTCACACACCCTCTTCAACAAACGAATTTCCTAAAGCAATAATGACAGTGAATGGATTGTTTCCTTTTCATTCTGGAAACAACAGCCACTCACTGTTAAGAGTCTAATACGTTTGTATATATTTATACCACATAGATATAATTGAAATAGGGAAAAAAATTATTTTGGCTTACAAGGGGGATGGATGGTCGCACCTGAAGTGTTATAAAAATTTCACCTTAAAAAAATAATACGGTATCTACAATATATTTGTTACAACCAAAAATAGCTTCAGAAATGCCATATTGTGTCTCTGTCTCTCTACTGTCCCTGTCTCTCTACTGTCCCTGTCTGTCACTTGCACTCCCAACATATTTTTCCATTATCAATAACTCTCTGTCACTTGTTTGACTGACTCCCATCACACATACACACACACACACACACACACACACACACACACACACCCACAAAGAAACACACAAGTGCGCATCACCTGTAGAAATAGGAGCAGCCACGAACAGTGTTGTGGCTGAAGTACTCCTGGGACTTCTCATTGCCGAAGTCCTCTAGAGGATCTGACCACAGCAGATCACACATGGGCCCAAAAGCGGGAGGCTCCTTAAACCGGTCCAGCTGGAGCACAGAATGACAGAGAGAACTGAGGATAGCGCCCTCTTCAGGAACAACTGCACTACAGCACTTTCAGAAGCACATGTGGACACTATTGTCACTCACATATCAATGTTTTAAGAATGTGTGTGTATATGTGTGTGTTTGTGTGCGCATATCCATGTAAATGTGTGTGCGTACCTTTTTGATGTCGTCTAATGTGTGTATTTCAGGCGAGAGGCCACCGTGCACACACAGGAACTGCTGATTCATCAGGGCAGCCAGAGGCAGACAGTCAAACGCATCCATACATGAATCATACACCTGCTCCGAGTATTTTATTTTACCTTGGAGGAAGCGAGAGAGGGACGCACAGTGAGGACGAGAGTGAGGGACACAGTGGACATGCAGAGAGCGGGAAAGACAAGGTGGACAAACACAGGGTGGAAGGGCAGAGAGACGGAGATAAAAAAACAGGGAAAAGTTCTCATTCAAACAACGACACACGTTGTGACATGTTTTGAGGCTCCGTTTTTTCTGACTTGTACACAGAGATCTTGCGTGCATTTACACTCGCGCAGAACACTGTCAGTCGAGGGAGAGAGTGCGTGTGTATGTGAGCACGGGAGAAACCATCTGTACTGTGTCAACTTCACCAGGCCACATCTCCCCCCATCTGTTCAGTCACACCACTGCATGATCCCGCAACACAGCACTGCATGATCCCGCAACACAGCACTGCATGATCCCACATCACAGCACTGCATGATCCCGCAACACAGCACTGCATGATCCTCCAACACAGCACTGCATGATCCCCCAACACAGCACTGCATGATCCCGCAACACAGCACTGCATGATCCCGCATCACAGCACTGCATGATCCCGCAACACAGCACTGCATGATCCCCCAACATAGCACTGCATGATCCTCCAACACAGCACTGCATGATCCCCCAACACAGCACTGCATGATCCCGCAACACAGCACTGCATGCATGCAGGAACGCATCTCTCATATACACATATACACATACACATATATATCCATATATATACACGCACACACACACACATATATATATATATATTTGTATATATACATATATATGCATATATATATAGCTACTGGCTATGTGTGGGTAATGCTGTATGTGGGTGAGCTGAGCTGTTGTTAAAGTTTTTAAGGGTGTTTCCATAGGAAGGTGCACTGGTTTCCTGGTACACTGATTCCACTGTCCCTCTCACAGTGCTCACAGTGTGGCGGTCTCTTTAACGAGGGGCAGACCTCTTTAGGCTATAAGTTTGTCCTACAAAGTGTGTGTGTATGAGTGTGAGCTTCTGTGTGTATGTGTGTGTGTGTTCTGATACTTGGCAGTTGAAAAAGGAGGGCACCCACTCCTTACTGTCCTCATCAGGGAAATCACAGTCGTTGACTCCCTTGGCCAATCATTAACGAGCAAATTAATTTGCTGCTAATCATTCTCTCTCTCTAGCTCTTTCTATCCCCTCCCTCTGTCTCCCTCCCTCCCTCCGTCTGTTATTAGAGAGTGGCTGATCTGGAAAGAAGCACTGCGAGAAAACACAGAGAGGAGGAACATAGAGGGGAGAGCTCACAGGTACTGGACGGGTCCGAGGGGGTGCCGGTGGATAGATGGATGGATGGATGGATGAGTAATGGAGGGGTAGATTGATGGGTTGAGAGTAAAACAGAATAGATAGGAAGTGGATCTAAGATAAAAACGCTCCATCACACTCAGGGTGTGGCAGAGATGGGGAGACAGGGAAGGCAGAATAACTTGACCGTTGTGGGGCTTCATACTTACATTCTTGTTTGAAAGTGAAATATTCGGTCAAATGTCTACATTCGTGGTTCCCCCGCAGCAGAAATAACGTCTTTGGGTAGAGGATTTTCAGGGACCAGAGATACAAAACACACTGAGGGACAAAGAGAGCGAGAGGTCACACCAACTACCTCAAGAGAGCAAGAGGTCACACCAACTACCTAAAGAGCTATGCTGACTTCAAAAGAGTAACAACCACCCACTCATGAACACATTGATTTCAAATACCTGCCAGTGAAAGCATTTCTGCTAGGCCTAGACAAATGCCCAGTGTGCACTACACAGGGTCCCTAAGCAGTGTGAGTGGTAAAGGAAACCCCAGTGCCCTTACCTCGATACTGAAGTAGCCTCGGTCCACATAATCCCCAAGAAAGAGATAGCGTGTTGTTGCTGGCGACCCTCCAACTTCAAACAGCTTCATCAGGTCAAAGAACTGCCCGTGAATATCTCCACACACTGCAGTACACACAGACATATCATGACTTTATAAACACCACGCTCGTAAATAGTTCTGCTTCATATGTTGCACTCATATGAACACTATACAGAAATGACTATTCATCTCCTAGCACAGGTGAAGCCATCTGTGACATCACAATAACAAAAGGAACACCAGAGAATACTTTGCTGTTTGAAGTACAGTAGCATAGCTACAAGCCAGTGACAGATTAGAGATTTCTACCTGCAGGCAGGACATACCATCTCCATTGTACTAACTGGAAATCCTGTCATGTATTCAGGACAAGCCTCATGCCTTCGTACACCACGAGGCAAAAGAACAAGTAGCTGCAAAGACTTTTACCTTCGAAAAACGAGCTTCAAAGCTAATCTCTCATATGACACGTTGCACGAGCTGCAACAGGCAGCTTAGGCATTTCCTTTCGGCATGATGACATCTTTAGCGGTACTGAGGATCGATATGGTAGGAGGTTTCTATGGGGAAGCCATGTAGAGTCGTGTTATTGGGGAAAATGGCTGGAAAATGGCTATGACTCAAAATTTGACAAGAAAGCAAAAACAAAGACTGGAGTTAATGATGTGTGTGTGTGTGTGTGTGTACATGCGCACTGAATGCACCTTTAACTTGCATGTCCTCTGTAGTAATATATTCGATTAATATTTCAAGCCATCTCAAAAGCCTCCTGAGGCCTCACAAGGACCCAAAGATGTTGACAGACTCCCAGTTCCACCCATAATCCCAGAGCTCTCTGTCTTACCCTCTCACACGTTCTCCAGAAGCAGCCGTGTCACCAGTGTGCACAACGACGTCAGCGCCAACCTGCAACTGGCTGCATGCGACTCTAATGAAGCCGACTACCTGGAGCCACTTTGGATCCGTGTTCATTGAGAGGGCGGTGGGGTCAGGGGGTCAAGGGTCATGCAGACTGAAAGGGCAGGCAATTAGCGGTCTGTCTCTATCACAAAGTCTGAAAGTGACTGCTCTTAATGTTTAATGACCCCTGTATCTCTCCAACAGCAGAACAGGCAGGTAGGGCAAAAACTTATATACATTCTTCTTTTATATAAGACTATATTTTATATAATCTGATGATCCCATTTACTCCCATATGTGAGAATTCCATAATGTCATAACAAGTATACTGAATTTTCTCATTATATGAAACACATGTTTTAAAATATACGTAACTTCAAACATTAGACCAATGTCTGAGCACCTATTGTCACCTAGACAGGAATATGTTTATTAGCACAAATAATTAATAATCTGTTTTGTGGCAGTTCAATTCTGCCTCATCTTGTTTTCTTGCAGTTCCCTAAGTTTGGGTCTATGTCATCACTGAATTATTCTTTATTTATTCTGATGTCTGCATATGTTCAACATTTAATAATGTTTAATAACGATCCCCAATCAATTAATTTCACTTCAGACATGGTAGCTTTACTGGCCATATTAAGTTACTGCCAGTGTTGTCAGAGTGTTTCTCTGTATCGCATATCAGTCTGTTAATCATACAGCAAATACACAGACATGCACTCAAGCACAAACATGCACTTATTCATTCATTCATTCATTCATTCATTCATTCATTCATTCATGCATCTTCTAAAGCGCTTAATCTAATTCAGAGTCACGGGGGGTGGAGCTTAATCCGACTGTATAGGGCAGGAGGAAGGAACCAGCCCTGGACATGCACACACACACATACACACACAGAGAATGTGCACACTCCACACAGAGACACACAGGGAGAATGTGCACACTCCACACACACAGGGAGAATGTGCACACTCCACACACATACAGGGAGAAAATGCACACTCCACACACACACACACACACACACACAGGGAGAATGTACACTCCACACACACACAGGGAGAATGTGCACACTCCACACACACACAGGGAGAATGTGCACACTCCACACACACACAGGGAGAATGTACACTCCACACACACACAGGGAGAATGTGCACACTCCACACACACAGGGAGAATGTGCACATTCCACACACACAGGGAGAATGTGCACACTCCACACAGGGAGAATATGCACACTCCACACACACACACACACACACACACAGGGAGAATATGCACACTCCACATACACACACACACACAGGGAGAATGTGCACACTCCACATACACAGGGAGAATGTGCACACTCCACTCACACACATTATGTTACCTGAAACCAAAAACTACAAGCATGTGCTATCAGCTGTTCTATATTGTCAATATATTGTCGGTTCCTGTCGCATTTCCCTCAAGCTGTGATGTTCTTGCCAGTCAGAAGATTATGTCCTCCTGCCCACAACATTTTCAGTTCTCTGTTTCAGCGAGTTCAGTAAATACAGGCACATCTTGTCTTGCATGCGCGTGTGACTTTGACAGTGGAGGAGAATGTCTATCTCAGCCTCCACTGGCATCGTTTCACAGTAGCCCCGTGACCTTGTTTCTCTGGGCAGACCCGTTTCTTCATGGCTGCCCTCTCAGTAGCTGGCTTGGGCTAACTCTGGATTTGATTAGGAGGTCCAGCTGTCTAGAATCTATGACATAGAGGATGGATATTGGACCAATGCGTATCTGTTTCGTAAGGTTGGTTAACAAAAGCTTTTCTCCCTTTCTCTCATGCCATCTTTGACAATCTTTCATGACAAGAACTTCAATACATTCAATACAAGACATCAATACAAGACATCAATACATTCTGAGGCACCTTTATTCAACCATTCTTTAACTTCAATCACGGATAAATAACCATCAGAAAAGAATGTGTTCACTATTTATATCTCCCGATCATTATCGGTTATCTTGCTTTCTCTGTGGTTTCCTGTTCTTGCCTCATCACTTCCTTTTCTGTTATACCTTCTTCTTTTCATGCCTCTTTTACACCTGTGTCACCAGCGCTCTGACGTCTCCTCCCCTGCGCCGACTCTGGTTCACATTCCTGTCATCGTATCCATACATACATGAACCAGTTTCTTTTGTGCCATTTTCTTTTCTTTAACCATTTTTTCTTTTCATACATTACACGTATCTGCTGTTTCCTTTGACATAGAAAAACACAGAATCTGATCATTTCTCTTACAATTTTACCCACATTCACAGGCTTTAAATAAATCCATCTGCTCGCCTTCAGAGCAATTCCACGGCTGTCTGTCTTGTACGGGGCCTGAGCTTTTGTTGTGATATTTGAACATAAGCAAAAACATAATTAATATTCCTGTGCTAAATCCGGTAAACCTGTTCAAACCCAGATGAGAACAAAAACCTCCATAGCAATGTACAAGTAGTCCACACGCTCGAGTCTCTGACCTGTGACCGGAGCTTCAATGTCCAGCATGGTGTTCTCCTGCCGGAGGATGGCGGCCCCCTCGTTGATGATGCGCATAGCGACGGGCTCTTCTACACGGCCCTCCTTCGTGAGGTGGGCCTTCAGGAGGTCCACCCGGGGCTTCCCCTCACAGTCGAACACCTCACGCATGCTGAGCCTGTGACTTAGCGGGAAGGGGACCGCTGGTGGGGGAGGGGGAGAAGGAGAGAGTAAAGGAGTGAAAAGTGAGACAGGGAGATAGAGAAAGGGAAAGAGAATGAGAGAAAGAAAGAGAGAGAGAGAGACTGTAAAAATACTACTATTGGCACACTTGTATGCATGGTCTTAAAATATTAATTAGGCCATATCTCCTAGTTAGAATCCCCAGCAAAAATTATTTATTCAATATCAATTATGGATAATTAATTATGGATTAATTAATTGGTCCAGATCTGAGGAAGAGGAGGAGAAAGACAATGAACAAACACAAGAGTGTAAATAAACAATTTTTTTATTTTAAGAATCATAAATTAGGTACAATAATGCAGGAACAGACATTCACTGTTCAGCTCTTCTTTGGCACTTTAGAGTAGATAGTTTAGAATAAGGCACCACTTTACCTACATTCTGCTAAAGTAGGTCTGTGAAGTTCAGATGCAAGCATAAACACCGTCTACAAACTGGCGCACTGATAGTATGTGTAGATGTAGGCCTACTTTGGTTCATAAGGTGATTGTCTACATCGTAGACTGAATATACAGTCTGTGGTCTGTATACAGAGGTGGGTAGTACTACATTTACTCCGATACATATGCTTGAGTAACGTTTTGAATTATACTTAATTCAAACTCAACATTGCTTGAGTAACGTTTTGAATTATATTTAGAGGTAAGGCAAATGTAATGCATCCTGTTTAAAAACGTTTTTAATTAATTCCGTTTAACTCCACGATTTAGGCTGTCAAGTCTGGGAGTGTTACCGCAATCTCTGTAAACGACCGCTTAACAGTACCGCTTTCCTTATGTAAATTAACTCGATAGCAGGAACTAAACCGACATAACGAACAGCAAACGGGCAGGATTTCCCGGGTGGAACGAACGGGCGAGCTCTGGGCAATGGTGCATGACGAAATGTATATAATTTTCTTTAAGGCTTCCACATCACTATGTGAAATCGGTGTTCTTACCTAATGTATTTTATTAATCTGAGTGTATCGTAATCCGACGACATCGAGGATATTCATATAAAAAACAAGCACCGTATAAACTAGATGTTATATGAAATGTAACTGTGTATACAAATGCGGTAACGGAGCTAAGTCGTGGCGTCCAGCAATACAGACTTCGTGCCGTGGCATTATTTTATTATTATTATTATTATTATTATATTCGTGCCGAGGCATTAAATAGCTACTGACATTTCCTTCGCAGTATATCCAGTTTACTAACGTAGGTGAGCTAGCTATAACCCTAATATTATGAGCAATAATTCCAGAATATTCCCATAAATAATGCTAATCATAAATTGATCACCAAATGCACCATAGTTCTTTTTACACTTAAATGCACAATATGTAGCCGATATAACTACTGACATCCAATTAAGCCGCATTTGGGTTTCATCCCATTCAGAAAAATTAGCTAACTGTGACTTTCCCTTGTCACTTCGAAGTGGACAAAATTCCAGATTATGAGCATTTGTGTAGTCAAAGCCACTTTTATAGGTAATTTGGACATGTATTAAGTGTAATAATAATAATACTAATAATAATTCTTATTATTTACTTAAGTAATATTAGCAAAATGTTATAGATGTTGGCTAAAAACGTCTGATGTAAAAAATCTACTGTAAGGTCCACTTATTTTACCAATGAAACGATTACTTCCACTTCAGTAATTGTTTTCAAGTATGAATACTTTTACTTGAGTAGAGGTTTAGGCTAGTCTGTATGCCTGCCTATAAGTGCAGCTGAATGAACAGTGTTTACAGCATTTTACAACATAGGAAACTGGAGGCAGCTGGAAAAGAAAGGAGAGAGAAATAAAGAGTGGGAGAAAGAAAGAGTGGGAGAAGGAGTGAAGGAAGAGTGGGAGAAGGAGGTGAGAAGAAAAGGAAACTGTGGCAGGTGTTACCGGGGCAACAGCAGCCAAAGGCTGGTATGTTGCCAGAGAGATGCATCACTGATCATAACACACACTCACACAAACATACACACACGCACACACACACACACACACACACACACACACACACACTGATTCATGGACATTAAAAAAAAACAATAAATACATCTTCACACAAGCTGTATATGACAGTGAGCTTAAGCTATGTGCTCATAGTAAATACAAAGCTACCCTGAGATGCTGTCAAAATACAAAGCATGCATCACACATCCTTCTCCCTTCTCCTGAAAACATAGCACACATCACATGCTCCTCTATTCAGACTAAACAAAATTGTTTGCCAGTAGGGGGCACCACAAAAGCTCACAGACTCACAGTCGTAGCACAGACTGCCCTCAATTTCCTCATGACTGTTGAAACTAAGACCTAAGCAGCTATAGAGCAGATGTGTGTTGGGGACGTGCCGGTAATTCTGTTCATGTCTTTTATCATTGCGCATTACTGTATTGTGTAAAATGATCAGGAGAAGTAAGCCGTGCTTCACAGTGTTATGAAGTGAGCCATTTTGCCTTGTCCTGGTGCAGCTTGGGTTCCTGCTGAAGGGAGCTGAGCTGAAGCCATCTGGGTCTGTGTGCCTGAGACGCAGATCAATGAAGAAGGTAAAAGCAGAGAGAGCGAGATGCACGGCTAAGATACTGGGATTCGCTTAGAGTTCATCTTAGAGTGTTCAGTTTAGGGTGTTCATCTTAGAGTGTTCAGTTTAGGGTGTTCATCTTAGAGTGTTCAGTTTAGGGTGTTCATCTTAGAGTGTTCAGTTTAGAGTGTTCAGTTTAGGGTGTTCATCTTAGAGTGTTCAGCTTAGAGTGTTCAGTTTAGGGTGTTCATCTTAGAGTGTTCAGTTTAGGGTGTTCATCTTAGTTTAGAGTGTTCATCTTAGAGTGTTCAGTTTAGGGTGTTCATCTTAGAGTGTTCAGTTTAGGGTGTTCATCTTAGATTGTTCGGTTTAGGGTGTTGTTTGTAGAGTGTGTAGATTAGGGTGTTCATCTTAGAGTTCAGTTTAGGGTGTTTCAGTTTTAGAGTGTTCAGTTTAGGGTGTTCATCTTAGTTTCAGTTTAGGGTGTTCAGAGTGTTCATCTTAGTTCAGTGTTCAGGTTCAGTTTAGGTGTTCATCTTAGAGTGTTCAGTTTAGGGTGTTCATCTTAGAGTGTTCAGTTTAGGGTGTTCATCTTAGAGTGTTCAGTTTAGGGTGTTCAGTTTAGGGTGTTCATCTTAGAGTGTTCAGTTTAGGGTGTTCATCTTAGAGTGTTCAGTTTAGGGTGTTCATCTTAGAGTGTTCATCTTAGAGTGTTCAGTTTAGGGTGTTCATCTTAGAGTGTTCAGTTTAGGGTGTTCATCTTAGAGTGTTCAGTTTAGGGTGTTCATCTTAGAGTGTTCAGTTTAGGGTGTTCATCTTAGAGTGTTCAGTTTAGGGTGTTCATCTTAGAGTGTTCAGTTTAGGGTGTTCATCTTAGAGTGTTCAGTTTAGAGTGTTCAGTTTAGGGTGTTCATCTTAGAGTGTTCAGTTTAGGGTGTTCAGTTTAGGGTGTTCATCTTAGAGTGTTCAGTTTAGAGTGTTCAGTTTTTAGGGTGTTCATCTTAGAGTGTTCAGTTTAGGGTGTTCATCTTAGAGTGTTCAGTTTAGGGTGTTCATCTTAGAGTGTTCAGTTTAGAGTGTTCAGTTTAGGGTGTTCATCTTAGAGTGTTCAGTTTAGGGTGTTCATCTTAGAGTGTTCAGTTTAGGGTGTTCATCTTAGAGTGTTCAGTTTAGGGTTCATCTTAGAGTGTTCAGTTTAGGGTGTTCATCTTAGAGTGTTCAGTTTAGGGTGTTCATCTTAGAGTGTTCAGTTTAGAGTGTTCAGTTTAGGGTGTTCATCTTAGAGTGTTCAGTTTAGGGTGTTCAGATTAGTGTGTTCATCTTAGAGTGTTCAGCTTAGAGTGTTCAGTTTAGGGTGTTCATCTTTAAGTGTTCAGATTAGTGTGTTTAGATTAAGATGTTCATCTTAGGGTGTTCATCTAAGATTGTTCAGCTTAGGGTGTTCAGCTTAGGTCTTTCATCTTTTAGTGTTCATCTTAGGGTGTTCATATTTTAGTGTTCAGATTAGTGTGTTTATCTTAAGATGTTCAGTTTAGGGTGTTTATCTTAGAGTGTTCATTTTAGGATGTTCATCTTAGGGTGTTCATCTTAGGATGTTCAGCTTAGGGTGTTCATCTTAGAGTGTTCAGCCTAGGGCATTCATCTTTTAGTGTTCACCTTAAGGTGTTCATCTTAGGGTGTTAATCTTAGGGTGTTCATCTAAGATTGTTCAGCTTAGGGTGTTCAGCTTAGGTCTTTCATCTTTTAGTGTTCATCTTAGGGTGTTCATATTTTAGTGTTCAGATTAGTGTGTTTATCTTAAGATGTTCAGCTTAGGGTGTTCATCTTAGGGGGTTCATCTTAGGCGGTTCATCTTAGGGGGTTCAGCTTAGGGGGTTCAGCTTAGGGGGTTCATCTTAAGAGTGTTCAGTTTAGGGTGTTCAGCTTAGGGTGTTAAGCACAGGGAGGCACTCATAGACTCTAATATGTGATGGTTTGGTGTGGTATGTGTGTGTGTGTCTTTATTTAGCTGTATGGGGTGCATTATTGAAGTATAGAGCGGAGGACTCTTACATAACGCTCTCCTCCGAGACGCGCACACACACACACACAACCCACTACACCACCACTGCAAGTGCTTACATGCAGGTACACACGTATACAGCTGTCCTACTGTATTCCTGCATGTGCATACACACACACACACACACATTAAACACGTGCTGCCATATTTGGTGCACATACTGCTTAACAAGCACAAATCCAAACATCTGAGCATCTCATCACATGCATATCCAAAGGGTTTACATATACATACACCATCTGATCACACACAGAAATACGCATTCTAGACAATAAGACCTAAGGCACACACTTGCACTCATGCTCACACTCACAATCATTGATCAGAATGTAAAATGCAGCGATTGGGAGACACAACAGTGGCGTCTAAATATAAACCAACTGTTTCTAACACACCACAGCAGATGGGTTTGCTCTGAGGAGGATCTCAACACACACTTCTACACAACCACATAAACAACCCTGCAGTGGTGCCATGAGCTTAACACATGTACCACATACAGTATCATAAATGGGTCAGTTCATATGCGAAAGCACTTTGCAGAACTGATGAAAACGTCTAGAAACGTCTTGTTTCTCTGTTGTTATGTTAACCTTGGCCACTGTGACCTCCAGGATCCTCCCCGCATGGTACAAACACTCGCTGACTGACACGTCCCCGTTCTTCTCCAGCTCCCCCTTGTCTCATCGTTAACCATCACACGGGCCTCGGATGACTTGGTGTGTGTGTCTGTGTGTGTGTGTGAGCACGTGAGTGAGTGAGTGATGGAATGGGTCAGACAGTAAGAATGAGAGGTCAGAATGACAGGCCTGTGTTTGCGTGTGTATGTGTGTGTGTGTGTGTGTGTGTGCGCGCGCATGTGATGTAGCCTTAAGGTGGTGAGACAGATGCTAAGGCTAGCCTTTATAGCCTTTAATGGACTTTTGCAAAGAAATTCAAGACATCTGACATGAGTTGTTGACACATGACACACATAAACATAATATGTCTCCCGTCTGCACCATCACACTATACTCTATATCACACTATGCTATATATATCACACTATACTACATATCACTATGCTATATATCACACTATACTATATATCACACTATACAATATTTCACACTATACTATATATCTTGTTTTTTATCATATTAATAAAGCATTACATTTAATATATATTTTCATCAGAATTCAAACAATGGATCGACTGGTTTGTGAAAGTCTAAGTATTTTCAGTGTGGTACCACAATTTAATTCCTAGGCTTTTGAGCAAACTAATTAAGGAATCTTGAAGATAACTGAACAAAATAAAATACTTTGAAACAAACACCAATAAAGAAATATACAAAATAGACAACCAGTAACAACAAGAATCAAAACTAGAAAATCTATTTCACTAAGACGTATAAATAGTCAGTGGCTGACATGATAATGTTTATATTATTGCTGTGTATACCTTCAGAAAACAGTATATAGCTACATGTACATCTACAGTATATATCTACAGAAAACTGTATTATAATACATTCATTAATAATGAAGTAAGGCATTAACGGCTGATTAAAAACATACTACATACAACTTGCTATTGCTAATCACATTTTAAATATACAGTTGGATTCTCTTTTGGGATTCTATATGCTATTATGTGTTACTATATGGCAAAATAAATTCACTGTGCTTCTAACCATGGCAAGAGAGACAGTTGTGTATGCACAGATAAGCTGGAGTAATGCTTTACAGGCCTGCCTAAGAATAAACATTATCCTAGCTTTTCCTCAGTGTCCATTTCATTACATCAATATCATTTCATTTCATTTATTAACCAGGACAGTAGTAGCTTTTTCAGTAGGCTTACAGTATATTAAAACACAAGAACATTAAATACTGACTATTAAGTTTTTAAAAGCCACTCTCATCACATTTAACACTGACTAATCAACTGCCTTTTTTGCTGTTATATTCAGTTCCTTCAGAAGAGGATCTACAAGCTTAAAGTGAATAACCATCCTACAGTTTCCACCTTCTGATATTCAAGTACCTTTTTGTAATAAATGAAACGGTATTTGTTATGAACTGAGCGTAGTCTTAAAAAGTGCAAGCTGTAAAACAGCAGAAACATCCATTCTAGAAGAGAAACCCCTGGTTTATGGTTCTCACAGTGAGGGATTCTTCACTCATGGCAACCTGAGCACCCTGCCAAGCAACAGAATAACACCCCAGCCAGTTACTATGGAGATTAGAGCAACTAGGCGAAAAGGACAACCCATATAAAGGATCACATTTCATTTTTTTGTGCTAATTTTTTATATAACGAATTATGCTATAAAGCCACAAGGTAAATGTGTTATCGCTTAATGTCTTTACGTTTAAATACTACGTTTCACAGCATGTCTATCACATTTGTTTTTTTTAATGACTTTTATTAGTGCATATGATTATTTCCTAACAATTTGTAATCTGCCTTTTAGGTCTGTGGCATGAAAGGACCTACACTTCACACATGTGTTCTGAATATTCAGCACTCATAATAAATGTCCTGAATATTCAGCACTCACTTAAACAGAGCTTCTGACTTTCCAATCTAGCCCTTTGTAATAGTGCTTACACTCAGAGACACTCAAACGCCATTTAAAGCTACAGTTCTAGAGTTTTCTGGTAGCCACACAATGCTATAGATATATTTATCATGAAGCGTCTATGTAAAATGCTTTTGGTTTGTTTTTTTAGTGTCATCACAAGCGCAGTAATCACCTAAAAACCAAACATCACAATAGATCAACCTTTCACTGGTAACATCTGATAATCTGATTGCAACAAACACGCATGCATGCACTTATGTGTACAAATACACACACACACACACACACACAGACTGAAATTCTTTTCCCTATTGTTCTGACATCCTCTCTCTCCAACCTTGACCTGAGTCTCTAACACAATTACAACCAACACTATGCCGGCAACCCCACATTCCCTTCTTATAAGCACATACACCCATAACCCTCGCTTTGTACCACACACACACACACAGAGGCCACACACAAACAAACACACACACAGGGAGGGAGGGCGAGAGACAGAGAGAGAGAGAGAGAGAGAGAGAGAGAGAGAGAGAGAGAGAGAGAGAGAGATTGTTCTGCTGGATCCGCTGAGCCCGTTGAAGCCCCACCAGTGCTAGCACAGATAATGGCCTAGAATTATACTTTGGGAAAGTAGGCCGGTGACAGGCTTGCACTTGTTCCTCAACCCCTGAGGTACGAGGGGAGGGACTTATCCAGGTCACAGCTGTGAAACAGCCTTCTCCCTCTCTCTCTCTCTCTCTCTCCTTGCTCTCCTTCATAGGGTCTCCATGTCCTTCTCCATCTCTCTTACTCCCTATTTTCTCTTCCTCTTCCTTGTTTCTTTCAGCTTTTTCCCTCTCCTTCACTCCACGTGTTCTCTCTCTCTCTCCCACTCCTTCTCTCCTAGCCTGATTCCCACCTCATGACCACGTTTCCCCCTTGTGTAACTGTTCTGAGAGCGTGCGACTGTTCCCCACTGCACCATGATGCAGCCCACTCTGTTTTCTCCACTACTCCGACTACCCCCCCCCACACTCCCGACTACCCCCCCCCTCCCCCTTAACTCAGCACTGATTTCAGCATCGCAAGGGTCTGATTCACTGAGAACGTCTATCACATTTGACATGCTGACAACACATTATTCAACCAAATGTTAGTCAATTTGCTGTGAACCTTGTTACAAAATTAAATTTCAACATCACTACTCAGACACAGTATTTGTGTGTCACAACTCACGGATACCTGGCACTCCAGAAGCACAGGGAGCGCCGGTATTTCCCTGTCAGGAGACCACCATGCTCTCATGCCCACCAATCCCCAGTGGTTCCAGGATTCCCACACACGTTCACTTGCACATGCAACAAGCAAATCCAAAACCAGGAAATATATTGTTTATAAATTCTGTTAAATTCTCAATTAGAGTTTTATATAAGTTTAGTCTTTTAAAAGGTGCCATTTGCTCATTCAACTTGAGCTGTCCTTGTTTACAATGTCTCTGGAAGCTCTGGAGTCAGGATGCTGTGTTTTCTACTAGCAGCAGACTCTATGTGGATAATTTTTGGATAAACCAATATAAAATGATCTAAGCAAGTAAACCAAAGAAAGCCTTTGTCTGCATAGCCAGATTAGCTTTAATTCATGCCATATTTACCTGCCAATCTTTTCGAAGTATCCTGTAAGTTCAAGTCCATGGTCCATCTGTTAGCATCTTCTAGACAAGACTGGCCATTGTACGGCCAGCGGGCCACATCTTACCTACACGCAATGCGCTGATGCACGAAATATTACAGTGCTTTTATTTTGAAGGCACCTGTTATGTTTTGTTTTTAAATTCACGTCTGTCCGGTCATTTCGCTAATGCACCTTCACTCAAATGTGTCAGCGAATTTGTTTCAAGAAATTAGCTCTTAGCTCCTAAATATGTCGGCTAAAGAAAGATTGATAATTTTTTTTAACAAGGAATAGACTTCTAAATATTTATTTACTGAAGCCAAATGTAAAGCTGCGTGCTTAGTTTGTGGAGAACAGTTAGATGTGTTTAAGGGTTACAATTTGAATACATTATGAATAAACAGAAATACAAGCTCTTGACTGATGCAGAGCGGACATGGACATCTGAAAATTTGCTAGCGAAACTGCAGATTCAGCAAGGATTTTTTTTTACAGCTGCCCACTAAATATTTGACGTCTTATGGATGTGCAGTGATGTCTATATTACGTCCGCCGGTCCAAGACCAATTCTGGACTTCTACACGACGTGCAAACCATGTCCACTATTTGGACGTCTAGCTATGACCCCACTCGGACGTCAATATGCGGGTAAACATTTGAACGTCGGACAAGGTAACTTTTTTGGATGTCATGGGGACGTGTAAGACAGGTGCAGGAAATTAACGTCATTAATTTATTTTTAAATTCATGACAATATCAAAAAACGCAAGTTTTCAAAACAAGCAGTAGCTAAATGTTAATCAGCCAACTGTCCAACTGAAGTTGGGTTGTAACGGGAACGCACTTGAGGTAATGTTTCGTTAGAAGCGATTGGCTATTTAACGATCATATATATGTAAATGTTAGTGAAAATAAAGTAAAATTATTAAATCATCGTGACATATTGTCTAAGATCTAACCTTTGCTAAGATTTGAAAATGCATGGACTTTTGCGAGCTAACGTTAGCTTGTTGGTTAACTACATTAGCTAAATTAGCTTACGTAACGGTTAGATTAGCTAACCATGTATTTACGGCAGTCCATTAAATAAGTGAATAAGCAAAATTTCAACAACAAACCAACAGACAATTGATGTTAATGTCTAGAGGAGTTAAATAATAATTGTAAAATAAATTGTAAAATAATTCAGAGATGATGTGAATATTAAGATGGGAAAAATCAAAAAGGTAGATGAAATAAGGTAGCTGCTGAGGGAATGTGAGATTTAGCTAACGTTAGCAGACTAGCAGCACTTGTCCAGAGATGGAAACCACACAAAACGCACTAAGAGAGCTAGGTTAACTAGTTATATAATTAGCTATGTAGAGAGATATAACTAATGGTTGTTGTAAGGCTAATTACTACAGTAATGTTAGTTTCTGGCTCGACTTGAAAATATTCGCTAGTTAACCTAGCAGTGACCATCCTAGCTACTAGGATAGCTAGCTAGAAGTTATTATTTTTTTTAAAGCCAAGTCAGAAACTGCTGCTGAGACAATCAAATGAAGCTGTAGAAACGTAATGCTATCTAACAGTATGCTATCTTCTAAAATGGCAATACATCTATGCACATAACCTAGAAGCAGTAGGTCTGTAAATGTCTAAAATGAGCCTACATTTTAGGTAGTAAGGACGTCCACAACGACCTAATTTGGACTAGAATTAGCTCTTATCTGGAGGTCCCGTGATCGTCAATACTGGACGTGCAGAAGACGTCGGAAAATACGTCGTCTGGCGTCACAGTCTGTACCTTCAGGGGACCAAAATTGGACGTCCAAAAATGACCTAGAAAAGACGTCGTTTCAACGCGTGTGTGCACTCATCTAGGAATGTAGAAGTCAGGACCAGCTTTGTAATATCCCTCAAAATTGCAAGGAACAGTACGCCAATATCTGATGGGGAGTTGTCAAATAATATTTGGTGGACTGATGAAACGTTTGCAAAAAAGAGCGTTTGTCCTTCTACAGTCGAACCGTTAAGAGACGGATGGAGGAGAATGTGGACATTCGTCTGCAAAACAGAGCGGATAATTGTAACTTTCTTGTCTTTGGACAAGAGTTGTAATGATACAACTCTGCTGATTTTTATACGGGGGTTAACGAAAAACGTTGAGACGAGGCGCTGGCAGCTATGCAATGTGATACTAGTTTTTTAACATTGCAAAATGTCACAACTTTTTGAATTGAGCAATCAAACATTCATTAAATGATGATATATGTTATGTCCTCATTTTCATTGTAATGTTCCATTTAGTGTTTTTATTATTAAGAGATGGTATAAAATACTGTATACGGTATGTATTGTGTAGTTAAGTATATTAGTTTGGCCCTTTAAAAGCGTTCCGGTTTCTCATGTGGCCCCTTGGGAAATGCATTTCCCTCCCCTGTTCTAGACCTTAAATGGTGATCACGTTCTGACCAGATGACCGCTAATGGCTGAAGAGTTTTGGGCAGCCAACCACTGACATCTGTACTTAGGAATGACAGGTGTAAAAACCGCACCACATCTGTTTCAGATAAAACAGCTCAGCACCACAACAATGCCACTAGTTCTGACCCATAAATTGTATTTTCATCGTCATCGCGATATGAATATACGCAGTAAACACATCGCAAAAGACGCAATGAATAAGAAAATGGAAACGATTTTTCTTATTTGACTTATCAGTTGAAACATTCACTTCATTTGGCCAATCATACCTCAACAGTCTACCGTTAGCCTTTTTTGTTTTACAAATGTTATGTTATGATTGTTACGTTGACTTTCTTTTGTTCTCCTTGAAGCACTTGTTTGTTCGGTTTTGTTTTCGTTTGTTTCGTCAAACTATTCTACGCCTATGATATTGAGTTTAGAAGAAAATATTTTAAAAGGCACCGGAGAAATTAAACTTATAATTTTAAAGTTAAATTATCTTTTAATTGGTTGGGTATTCATGCTCAATTTGCTCAATAATACCTTGAAATATTTTTTCCGCAGAAGGACATAGACACTGTATAACTAATATGCGCACAAATGTTCATTTATCGCAAGTCATATCATCATTGTAGCTATGAACACTGTTATCGCATATCGCAAGTTTTCTTCATATCGTGCACGCCTACGTACCACTATTATGTCAGACATAATGGCATGCTGAGAATGATCCATCATCCCCTATCATATTCAGTCAACAGTGGTTCTCTGTTTAGATCAGTGATGAATGAGGTAGATGGTGGCTAACAAATTGCAGGTCCTGTAATTGCACAATTATGACTGTATATTCATGTATAAGATAATAACGCCTACATGACTAGGTTCAAGGTAGCTGTTTCAAACACACACACACACACACACATATGTAGAAACATTTATTGGTACCCTTACATCTCATTGAAACATGTAAATAATTTATTATTATGAGATTATTTATTATTGTTGATTTACTTTATAAACATATGCATTTATTTTAGAAAATGGCCTGGACAGATTTGTTGGTAGCTGTAGAAAAGATGCTAAGTAACTGAATTAGTAATATTTAAATCTGTTTTCTTTAGTCTTGCACACAACTTCAGTGTTATAATCGGTCATTCAGCCTATTTTAATAGGAGAAAAGTTGTCACCCTGCTGTTTAGTATCATGGTGTGCACCACACTGAACACACACCAGAGAAGGCAAAGGAGAGAGTTCTCTGAAGACATGGTAAAAGGTCAGAAGACCATCTCCAAACAGCTTGATGTTCCAGTGATTCAGATTCAAATATTAAGACATTGGACTGAGGCCAACCTGCCTTCACGCTTTTGCCAGAGTTACGTCGAGCCCAGACTGAACAGAAGCACAGTGACAATTGTATACAAGGAGTCCAGGAAAAGTTCTGCAGAGATATAAGCTGAACTCTGAGGTCAGGGCACAGCAGTGTCTCCATGGGGCTCCATGGAGTAAGAGCCAGGATGACTCCACTGATGAAAGCAAAAAACATAAAAAAAGACAGACTCGAATTTGGTAAGATGCACGTTGACAAGCTACGATGCTTCAAGCTACGACAAGCTATGATGCTTAAAGGAGAATGTCCTTTAGACAGGTGACACAGAACGAGCTTATTAGCAAGTCACATCAGCAGAGTGTGCACAGCCAAAAAGTGAATATTTAGGGGAAAATAACACTGTACCTACTGTGGAATCTGGAGGTGACTTAGGTGTGTTTTGGGGCTACTTTGCAGTTATGGCTGGTCATGGCACCTCCAACATAATAATGATCCAAAACACATTTAAAAGCACCCAAGAATGGCTAAGAACACAACATTGAACTCTTCAGAAGTGGCCATCTGTCAGCCCTGATCTCTCAAACATCTATGGAAAGAGCTGAAACATGCCATGTGGAGAAGGCACCTTTCAAACCTGGGAGAGCCGAAGCATTTTGCTCTGGAAGAGTGCCAGGTGCAGAGATCTTGCTGAGAGCCAGAGTCGTGCTTGCAGTGAATGCTTCTAAAGGTTGTACAACAATATTAGGTTAGGTGTCCTCATGTTTTTGCAAACATCATTTTCAATTGTTTAATTATTTAAAATATATTAGATCAAAAGTCAAAAGCAACATCTGATTTATATTAAATTTTGAATAAATATTCATGCATGCCAATTACGTTTGTCAGTTTCAAGTTTCTGGTTTCTGATTTCAGGGCAGGGTACCTAATTCTGTATAATTCATATTAACTCAAACTCAAAATACTCAAAAAAATCCAAAACGACAACAACATTGTTTTTTTTTAATCCAGTGGAATAAACTCAACTGTGTGACCTCTGCTTCACTCCACACTGTTCCCGGCTACTCGTCACAACTCAAATATAGTGTCATGCTCTGATTCCCCTGCTCTGCTTGTCTCTTCTCAGCTCTTGTCTGTCTCCCATTCACTTGAAACCCCAGTTGGCTGAGTTTACTCAATCGGTTTGTGGATCTGCCTTGGCTCTTTTGAGTTACCCTAGCTTAACGGAGAGTAACTGAAATCACTCACAATTCTTCATTTTTGGAATTAATTTGATGAAAATTGAAGTACTACCATAGCAACACATAAAACAAGCATCAGTGTAGTAACAGTATGACATATTAAGACTGGGTATCACTGGGTAACCCAGTGTAAGACTAAGTTAGACTGAATAACAATTATTCTGCAAGTGACCTGGTATATCATGGGCACAAAATTAACAGTCATCTATGCTAGTGTGTCATGGACCAGATTCCATTATTAAAAAAAGGTTCTGAAATATCGTTTCCCATTTAAAACTTCACATCAGTTCAGTTTTTAATCAGAGGCATTAGGTGCCTGGATGTGTCCTTGGACGTGTGAAAAGGGAGCGCTCTCTGTGACACGCAGCAGTATCTGTCCTCCACCTGTCCTCCATGTGTCCTCCCCCCCTACGGTGCACATGTCCAGGTCCATCCTGCCCTCTTGTTCCCTTCTACTGGGCCCCTTCACTCATGGAAATGCCACTTCATGACTCAGCAAATAAAAAGGACGTTTGGCTCTCGGCAGCTGCGGCATGCATTTTCTGGCCAAAGTCCAGAACATGTGCAATTAGAGCCAGTTGAACTGAGCAATTAAATCTCACCCCACCCTCCATGTCACTATATGGAAACCATTTGTTCTGGCCTGTCGCTGACTTGCAGTAGCTTCTATGGCAGAGGTGAGCCAAGCTATCTCCTCTGCATCCTCCCTTTGAAATGAGCAGACGCCATCTGATCTGGACATACACACATCAAATGTGGAGTTTAAAAGACTACTGATGGCTTTGTGGGGCTCTGATTGCAAGCATTTCAATTCAGAATTATTTTGCTTTCTCCAGAGTTTGCAATGTATGTCTTTGAATAATCTAAGAAATACTCCAGGAGCATGAATGTCAGGAACAAAAGCATATGAGAGTGAGAAGCTGCTCAGATCTGTGACCACACACTTACAGGTTCAGATCTGTGAGTGCACACTCAGGGATTTATACTATTTTAAAACATTGCAGTCAAGGTGTTATAATGGAGAGTTTTTTATAAATTGTGCAAATGACAGCAAATGAGAGAGATGTCATTGGATCTTGACAAATAATGCCATACGAAGAGGTGCAAGGGCAAACATCTGAAACCCACTTTAACCTTTAAACCCACTTTAACTATTCACACTGGCTCATACAAAACAGGCCAGGCAAATTTGAATCATGAGATAATCATGCAGTGTCCTCCTCTGTGGCTTCATAATAAGCATCACTGCATTGTTTCATGCATTAGTACGACCACACAAAGAAAAGCTTGAGTTTAGGGAATCCCTCAGATCCAGAGTTGCTAGGACTCACAAAGATTCCTAGTAGCTGATGGGGGCCAAAGGGTCAGTGTACATTGCACAAGACCTTCACACATCTAGGACCTTGACACAACTCTGCAGTGAAATCACTAGTGTGGAATAATCTCGTTTGAGATTATCATCTTTTGAGATCAATTCCTATCTTCTAGAAGTTAACTGAATGCTATTAACTGAATGCCCCTCTTGTTTTGATGTAATTCTTGGTTTTCCTCTTGGTGTACTTTTATTTTGGAATTCCTTATTGTGTCTGTCTTCACGCCCCACCCTTGTACTCCGCCCCCTCGTCATTGTTTTCAGGTGTCTATTTGGTCTTGGTTTGTGTATTTAAGTCCTGTTTTGTTGGTTATTGTGAATTCTTGTTGTAAGTTTGTATGCTATGTCTTTTGCTGTTTGCCTTGCCAGTTATCTATACTTATCTTTTAGTTTCCAGCTCTGTGTTTGTGGTGTTTCCTAAATTGTGTTAGTGTTTAGTTCAGTTTGGTTTAGTTGTCCCTATGTCCTTTATCCCTGATAGTTCCTTACTTTGTGTCTGCATGCTGTCTCGTAGCTGTGTTTATTTTTTTTTATCTTTGGTTTGATGTTAAGTTCCTTGATATTGTTATTATTTTCTGTTGTTTGTATTGATTAAATGATTTAGCTCCTGCACTTGTGACCAGCCCGCATTGCCAGTTCGTTATACTAAACACCTACAGACCATAGTGTGTGTATGTGTATGTGTGTGTGCGTGCATATGCACAGGGCAAGAAGGAGAGAAAGTAGGACAGAAACAGAAGATGTGAGAGAGGATGGAACGAGAGTGACTCCGGGGAAAGACTCACGGCTACAATACAACAAGCGACTGCTGAACTGGACACTTACACCAGTTCTGCAGAACAACCTCAAACTACTGCTAGAAAACCCTGACATAGGACTGTTTCAGCATATGGACCCAGACAGGCCTAACTTCTCAGAACATTGGAGTTGCACTCGTGTTTCCTCCTCCAAATAATTGCCAAACCAAAGGACAAGAGTGGAGGAGCTGGAGCAGAGCAGGCTCTGGAGAGATGGAGGCTGGGAGAAAGAAAACAGAGAGAGGAAGATGTTGATGCGCGTTATCTTCCTGGCACAATAATTCCGACCCAGAATGAGTAACTTAACAATGCTCATTACATCTTTTATTGGGAAAGGGGGCTGGAGTTTAAAGGAGTCATTTGAAATCATGTAATTATTGCATGCCTCACACATGAACAGCCATCTGCATTTACACATGCAGAGCCAAGCTGAAGGGTGCAAGGCCTCGTGGGGAAATGGGGGAAAAGAATAAGAATAAGCCAGTAAACAGAGAGATGGAATGAATGACAGCAGACATACACACAGACATATGGTGGGATGCAGACAGAAAGTCAGGCTGGAGAGTAGAACAGCAGGAAGACAGAAGCATGTTGGACCAGAGTATCTTCCTGCCTAGCGTGGCCTCGTTAGGCCAAGGAGCCGCCCCACTCTGATCTCCAAACTCATTGCTACACTATGTGTGTTAAAAGGGCTAAACTTAGTCTTCCTCTCTTTCTTTGTTTCACTCTCTCCCTCTCTTTTCTTTTGTAACCACTTTACATGCTTCGATATTGAACTAGATTTACAACCTTTTAGCCAAGTATGGTTATGCTAAAATAGCCAGGTATTTTCACTTTGCTTTTGTTTACAGTGCCGGTGTGTAGCTTGTACTCTCTATCGCACTTCATCAATGCCTTAAATTAGGGGCTGTAGACAACGTATTTCAAAATGGCACGCCTTGATCTGTAAAAAAAAAAATCTTTAATGTTCCTAATTAAAAATTATGTAAATAAACTTTTTTATATACTTTTTCAAACAAGACAACTGACACAAAAGTCAAAATCCAGTCAAGTAGCAATTTTAATGATACAGCAGTGACCCGTGGCTTTAAGATGCTATTCTATTGAAAAAGAAGCAAGAAGTAGACATGTCATTAAATCCAAACAGTCCTGTTAGATTCCACACAAATTAAGATAACACCCCTGGCCCTGGCCTTAACCAATCACAGCTTATCATTTAAACTGGCACATGTAAAGTCATTTTCAATTATGAGGCTATAAATGCTTCAGCTGACTCTCTTCAAAGGAGCCATAACTACGGATGAAGGTGGACATCCTTTCTGAAAGGCTGCACTAGCACAGGCAGGTCCAGTGGTGCAGTTATATCTCGTTCCTCCGAACATGGAACACCAACATAATATCCCACACACAAGTGCACTGATTCAGGAAGAGCTTGTGCCTTTCATGTCAATCTCAAATTCTCAAAGTTATTCATCAGCTCACATCTCTGAATCTCCCCTTCGTGTAGTTAACTCAGCCACCTGCCTGTGTATATCAGCATATATCAGAATAATATTAGACATGATAATAAACATGACATTAGATGTGAAGTTAGTGCCAAACAAGTTTGCTTGTTTGTATGTTTTATTTATTAGTTTAATATGGGGCTATTTGTGTGTTGTCTGTATATGTTGTATGTTTATAGTCATTTGTGTTTACTTCGTGCATGTGTGTTGTCTGTATATGTTGTATGTTTATAGTCATTTGTGTTTAATTTGTGCATGTGTGTTGTCTGTATATGTTGTATGTTTATAGTAATTTGTGTTTACTTTGTGCATGTGTATTGTCTGTATATGTTGTATGTTTATAGTCATTTGTGTTTACTTTGTGCATGTGTGTTGTCTGTATATGTTGTATGTTTATAGTCATTTGTGTTTACTTTGTGCATGTGTGTTGTCTGTATATGTTGTATGTTTATAGTCATTTGTGTTTACTTTGTGCATGTGTATTGTCTGTATATGTTGTATGTTTATAGTCATTTGTGTTTACTTTGTGCATGTGTATTGTCTGTATATGTTGTATGTTTATAGTAATTTGTGTTTACTCCGGCACCTGTGCAATTCACAGGTGTGTAATTGTACTCATCCCAAACTACCCCTTCTGTAGTTCTTCACAGGTGTGATTGTACTCATCCCAAACTACCCCTTCTGTAGTTCTTCACAGGTGTGATTGTACTCATCCCAAACTGCCCCTTCTGTAGTTCTTCACAGGTGTGATTGTACTCATCCCAAACTGCCCCTTCAGTAGTTCTTCACAGGTGTGTGTTTGTACTCATCCCAAACTGCCCCTTCTGTAGTTCTTCACAGGTGTGATTGTACTCATCCCAAACTGCCCCTTCAGTAGTTCTTCACAGGTGTGTGATTGTACTCATCCCAAACTGCCCCTTCTGTAGTTCTTCACAGGTGTGTGTTTGTACTCATCCCAAACTGCCCCTTCTGTAGTTCTCAAATGTGAGCCAACAAACGTGACATTTGTTTGTGAGAACCAGCTGTGGGAAGTTCTCCATTAGCTTTAACTATTTTCAGATTGTCTTTAAGTAAAAATGAAAATAAATTCAGAACAATTTTATTTAATCATTTAACCTCATCTAACAAGATTAATCATTCCATCATTAAATCATCAAACTTGCCCATCAATTTATCGCATCGAAATAAGCTTTTTTTTGTGTCAGAACATATGATCACACCATGAAATTGTGACTCAAAAGAAATGTAAAAGGTAATGCAAAAAATATAATGCAAAAGGATGAATTAATGTTCAATTTGTTTGACCGCTTATTGTTAATATAAATTATATATTAAGAATGGTATCATATTAGAAAATAAGTAGAATGACTAATGTTCATCTTGCATTGTATTCCCTAAAATAATTTTGTCCAGAAAATCTTGCAGGGCACCTATTACAAAGTGTACACTATCACTGCATCACATGCCAGAGAATTGCATCATCCAATCATCTTCAAAATCTTGCACATTCCCAGCATCCACTGTCCAAGAAGCCCATCTGGAAATTATATAAGTGGCCCCAGTTCCTGCCCACTGCAAATAGCTGTGTCACTTGGTCTGGTTATTATTTACTGTTATTGACCATGATTAATTTAAACACAAGCACTTTGATCTATTTAAAATGGGGAAAGAGTCACAGTGAAGGCCAAATGGACCACAGTACCCTCGAAGTGGACCACAGTACCCTCGAAGTGGACCACAGTACCCTCATAGTGGACCACAGTTCCCCCTTAGTGGACCTCAGTACCCTCACAGTGGACCTCAGTACCCTCGCAGTGGACATCAGTGCCCCCTCAGTAGACCACAGTACCCTTCGAAGTAGACCACAGTTCCCCCTTAGTGGACCACAGTACCCTTCGAAGTAGACCACAGTATCCATGAAGTGTACCACAGTCCCCCGCAGTATCTCGCTCAGGGCGGGGCTGGGTCGGCCATCCAGCCCTACTGGCCGAAAGGTATAAATCCAGTATGCTGTCAAAAAGCATGATTCTCTGTAGTCGTCTGTAATCTAAACACAGCAGCTGTTTCTGTTTAGATTAATTTCATTTGTTTTGACAAGCACCAAAGGAACACAAAAAGCAGTTAACATTTTCACTGTCTCCTGGCCTCACATTGTAGCTTTTGCACAAATGAGGAGCCTCCATGGTGTCCTTAGCCAATCAGCTGTTACGCGTCATCTCTCTGCCAAGTCAGTCACATGCCATTTATGACTCAGGTCATTGGCTGAAATATGGTCTAGTGGAAGCAAATCCCCATGCAGCAGAAATGACAGTGTCTAGGACCTGGACTTGTACATAAATTATTGAGCAAGTCTGAAAATGAGGGCTAATGCTAGAAGCTAATGTGAGTGACTCCTTACAGATTCTAAAACACTTGCATAGTCTCAATCAAGGACACAGCATAACTAAGGGAGAAGCATGCAGATCTAGGGATTTACCTGCTCTCAATGCTGGAGTTTGCATTAAGGATGCTTTCCGATCCTTATATCTTTGGCATCTTGAACCCAAGGGTTAAAGTGCTGTGCTACATCTAATGTCAGAACTCAGACTCCTATCTACAATCTTCCATAAGCTATGTTGACAGATGGATTTCTGGAATGAGCCCCTTTCATTGTGGATGCAAAAACCACCTCTGTAACTCCAGACGTCTTCCTTTTTGAAACTCTTTCTGTTGAGTGCAAGCTTATATATACTATATTTCCAAAAGTATTTGCTCACCCATCAAAATTGTCGGGATCAGGTGTTCAAATCACTTCCATGGCCACGCGTGTATAAAATTAAGCACCTAGGCATGCAGACTGTTTTTACAAACATTTGTGGAAGAATGGGTCGGTCTCAGGAGCTCAGTGAATTCCTTTGTGGATCTGTGATAGGACGCCACCTGTGCAACAAATCCAGTCGTGAAATTTCCTTGCTTCTAAATATTCCAACTGTCAACTGTCAGCTGTATTATAAAAAAAATGGAAGTGGGAATGACAGCAACTCTGCCACAAAGTGGTAGGCCGCATAAACTGACGGAGCGGGTAGTGCAAAGAGGTCGCCAACTTTCTGCAGAGTCATCCATCACTACAGACATCCAAACTTCATGTGGCCTTCAGATTAGCTCAAGAATAATGCACAGGAATGGAATGGGTTCATGGAATGGGTTTCCATGGTCGAGCAGCTTCATCCAAGCCATACATCACGAAGTGCAATGCAAAGCGTCGGATGCAGTGGTGTAAACCACGCTGCCACTGGACTCTAGAGCAGTGGAGGTGCGTTCTCTGGAGTGACAAATCGCGCTTCTCAATCTGGCAATCTGATGGATGAGTCTGGGTTTGGCGGTTGCCAGGAGAACGGTACTTGTCTGACTGCATTGTGCCAAGTGTAAAGTTTGGTGGAGGGGGTATTATGGTGTGGGGTTGTTTTTCAGGAGCTTAGTTCCAGTGAAAGTTCCTTAGCCCCTTAGTTCCTTAGCCCCTTAGTTCCAATGAAAGGAACTCTGAATGCTTTGGACAATTCCATGCTCCCAACTTTGTGGGAACAGTTTGGAGCTGGCCCCTTCCTCTTCCAACATGACTGCACCAGTGCACAAAGCATGGTCCATAAAGACATGGATGGCAGAGTCTGGTGTGGATGAACTTGACTTGCCTGCAGAGTCCTGACCTCAACCCGATAGAACTCGATAGTATATATATAGCATTTGAATTTGGAAATATAAAAGAATTTGAAGAACATGAAAGCAATGCAAAGGTAACATTAAAGTAATATACGATGGTTGACAGAATTTAAATTTGAGAACATACTGAATTTTGATTACCTCAACATTCAGTTCTGTCAAGTGTCATGTATTCCTTTGGAATTACTTTTGAATTGCTTTCACAACTTTTTCCAAATTTACATATAAATTTGAAACTTCGTCACAAGTCCATACTTTTGCTGGAAACTTTTTACATTACTGTGTCAAGTAACATTTTACTATTGTTTTTATTTTCTATTTAAAACTGCATTTCCCATAGTGCATAATTTATAATTAAGATTCAAATGCAAAATGCATGTTTGCATTTGCATGTCTGTGTACAATGCCAAATTTAAAATACAAAAGCGCAGGCCTTTTGACATTTAACTTTCATTGTCTTAACTATATGACTCTGACATATTACAATTTACAATTGCATTTCCTCATTATCACCCTCCAACTATGCCACAGTGAAAAAGCAACCCTGGTTGCATTCGTCCTCTAAACGAGGCACATCTGTCAATCAAATAATGTGTGTGGGACATCGAGAGGAACCTTTTGTTCGTGGTGCTGTTGAGTCAGGTAAGGAAAGAGTCTAAACTCGGGTGCTAATGTGGAGGCATCAACAATGGAAGATGACAACAGGTAAGCAGTGTTGACACGGGTATCCTCACCTGGTTGGTGAGTGTTAAAATGTCACGAGCATCGTGACTTTATACTGTATTAGCCATGGTCTCCAAGATTTGGTAGGCTTCAAGTACCACCAAAGTTCAATTTTCATCACCTAAACTCCTGTATAAACAGAGCATTGTTTTCATGACTTATGAAAACAATGTGATATAACATATCACCCCCCAACATTGGTTATATGCAACACCAATTAGGATCTCCTCAAAGACAATACAGAAACCTGCTCCAAAGAAGTTGTATCTAAACAACAACAGCACCTGGACCCAATTACACTGTGTAAGAGTTCAGTGTGAACTCAGCAGGGGAACATCTAACTCTGTAGAGGTTCATTTAAGCCCAGTGATTGTTCTGAGCTCAGATATACTGCTTACCATTACATCATCCACAAGCTACAGGCTACAATTGAATCATGCAGGTATATGCCATCCCCTGGTGGGACACCATCATTACATTTACACCATGAGGCACACAAGGTCATCTGGTCCTATACACATTGATTGCACACAGTAGAACTCCCTCATCCACTTTCTCAATTCCTTTTCCCTTAAATACCAGAAAGGAGGCTGTAACCTATTAATAGGTTGTGATCATGCGTGAGGATACATGTGTGATGGTGGCTCTGTTCAGTGTGGTGTGCGGTGTTTGAGCACAGGCCCGGGCCATCCGTTGTCACCAGCCTAATTCCCTGTCTGTTCCACTTGTCATCCTCTCCCTCTTTCTTCTCCTGCTCTTTTCTTCACCTCCCCCTGCAACGCATCCTATCGTTTTTTGGCATGGTCCAACTCCACCGTTTTTAATGTCTTTCCATTACACGGCATTCTTAGACTGCTGTGTATTAACTCCTTACTGGAGTAGCAGAAACCCTATATGACATCACCAAACATGTGTCACTTCTGGAATTCATGCTGCATCATAATGACAGTGGGAGGGGATATAACTCCCACTACATGCTAGCAATTTTATTCTTATGGCTTCAATGAGGTTACTTAGACCAGGTAATTGGGGGTTGACTGTACTTGAACTAGAGTGAGCAGATTTATCTAAAGACTGATACTTCAATCAAAGGTTTTGAATATATAAACACAGTCAGCTGAAAACAATAAAGTACATTGCCATCTTATGCCATGAAGACCTCGGGCCTGCTACTGTAATTACTATGCCATCATAGTGTTATTAATGCACTGAACAGATGGTCCCTTCGCCTAATGCAGAACACTAAATATGATAACCCCAAAATGTTTTGATTTTGACAAGGGCTGCCTGACTGATTAATCAATCACTTGTATCAAATGTATGTTTTGAATCTACACATATTTCCCCCTCCATCAGTTTGCATCACTTTTGGCTACACCTCTGAATAATCGCGTCTTTCTGCCTTTTCATTTTCTCAGCTCCCTCTTGTGCTCCACATCTGAAGCTTCTTGTGAAAACAAGCTGTCTTCGTATATGTCCCCACAGATCTATTAATGCAGGTCTACAAGTGGCTATCTTACAGTAAGCATATGCTATGATATAATTATTTAATACCGAATGGCATATGTTGCTGAATAATTTTGGACGGCTGAAATCCCTTGTTGAGGGATAGCCCATTTAGAGTATATCCCAAAGAGACTCTGACTGTCCCTCCTCCCTCCAGTTATGGGTTATGCTCACGCACTAGCTGCCAATAGTCTCCACTTCGCCACAGCTCCTTCCTTAATAAAACAATTCCATTATGGATACAACAAAAGCTAGATGCACGCGCATTCTGGTTAGCGTCTAAAACTAATCACTTCTTGCATGCGCACACATCGCCGCTGTTATGGCTTGTTTAACCCCTTTCGCCCTAAAGTCCACACACAAACACACACACATTCTCTCTTCTCTGCCACTCTCTCTCTCTCTCTCTCTCTCACACACACACACACACACATACACACAACACATTAAACATTTCACATTCAGATGCATTACAGATGCGTCTGCGTCGTAGCTATGGCCTCTCCAGCTATGCAGTACGCTAATGCGAATTTCAAATGCGAAAGTCCAGTTTTGCCTTCAGATGAAGCTGATAAAAAAATGCAGACCGTAGTTTACATAGCTTAAGAGTGGGAACTCCCCTGCAACAGCATCAGTTAACATTGGCGGAGATACGCAATACCCAATTCTTATTCTGAACGAGGCGATACAGGATAATGCTACATTATTTCAATATATAAAATAATGTTTGCAACTGAGAGTGCTCTGTCGCCTAATGTCATTGCAGGCCGCATTGAATTTTTTTTCTGTTTATCCCCCGCACTGTTCAACAAATCGATTAACTCGTTTAAATTTGTACTTGAGAATAACATAACTAATGCAGGACGTATATGAACTATGTAACGACTCAATGTCAGCACACGGTCGAGTTATCATCTGTATCTGGACTTATCAACGCGATCTTCTGGTTGGCATGAGTGTAGGCTACTCACGTAGACTAAGGTCTCACTGCATTTCACGAGTCAAAAAATAAAACGCAAAATCAATACGTTACATTGTGAGATGTTATATTGTTATAAGATCATAGATACCCATTAATCACGTCGCTATAGACTAATGGTACAGCAAACCAGCTATAACCGTAACGTAAACCAGTTCTACCTTTAAGTCTTCCTTTCGCTGTCATCGTCAAACTGCCAAAAACATTTCATTGGAACGAGATGCTAATCTCTCTCTCTCGCTCTCTCTTTCTCACTCTCTATCTCTCTCTCTTTTGTGCCTGGGCAGCCTCTATCCACCTATTCACGTATTCACCACCAGGAGCGCGCGCACAACCCTCGGCTCGCTCGAAAGATGCTGCTACATCACCACTTAGCGCTCCGGAGAAGACACCTCAACAGCTCTGAACATTATTAACCAGCCTATCAGCATACGAATGCATGGACGGACTGTTCTGTCGTAAAAACTAATAGGCCTTATCGCTAAAACAATGATGCATATCACTTCACCTATGATGCATGTCGTTTTCAGTAAGATCTGTCACGTTAGCTTCTATGATATCCTTGATGAGGGTTATGGGAGACGAAGCGATTGGCCATTTAATCACAGTAACAGCACAAACAAAGTAGCCTATTTCTAAAAGCTTGAATATGGGAAAATGTCACTGCATAACAGACGACAAAAACAATCACTTACATTTAATAACCCTGTCTGTGGGGTTTAAACCCATGACTGCGTTTGACATCTTCATGGGCTGTTGTGGTCTATGAGGACTGCACTCCTACTCCTCGCGGAGGACTGCTGTGTTTTCGCTGTTGCGGACAGCGCTGACCGCAGCAGCATCACTTGCTGCGTGTCTCCCTGGTTCACGGTCCGGCTGGAGGAAGCGCTGTCGCAGTTTACACGAGAATTGAGGACAGAATGCTGCGGTCCGCCTGCTGCCGTGTAATATGGAAGAGTGAATGGAGTCGCAAAGGAGAAAGGGCCAGGCTGCTTGTGTTCACTTCAGGGTATCCTCAACACGCCGCTGCACCACCCCGACATGGCGAAGGCAGGAACTCCCACGCAGTCGCTTCCACGGACTGCCTCGTGCTGCCATCAGGTGGAGGCAGAGTCGGGGTTTCCCTGCGCGTTCTCGTGCGCGTGTTGGTGTTGTATAAATGCCATTTGTAGAGTGGCACTTTAATTGTATGGGGGTATGAAATTTAATATTTTGCTAATTAGTCTACAACATTGTTAATGTCATCATTGCATCTAATGTAGTGTAGTTATTGTGTTACTGTTTTATTTAACTTTTGTTTCTGGGATGACGCAAAATGCAGGATTAAAATAAACTTTATGTCCCCTAATATCACACAAACATATGCTTAGGTTGTAGGTTGCATGGGCTGTTTCTAAGTAATAAATATGTACCCTTTGATCCACATGGATTTGCCTCCATATCAATACATTTAGCTTCCGAGTAGACGTAACCTACACTAGGTGAGACATATATCCTAATTAACCTTTTGAAATGGCTACTTATGAAAATAAGTTTTCTTTTCAATGCATCGAGGATTCATATCGTCTAGTTGACCCAATTCTGACTGTTCACCCTGTCTGGTTTCATTAATCATATTGTCTATAGAAATTAAGCACTCAGTCGGCAGTTATGAGCGATAGCTACTGCCCTCTTTTCCTTCGCACTGGCGAGATTCTCGTACTGTGTCGCGACAAATATAAATTCGTAAGATATCCCTCCGCCTTGGCTTTAACTTCCTCTGATCGGAGGTATTTTTGCAACTGCCAAATCCGAAACTGGGAAGTCGCAGTTAACTATTCGGTTATAAAAATTAGAGTATGTCTAAATAAAGTAATCACTTTGAAGCAAATATAATCGTTCGGTTCGTATTTTATATGAGTACCATTAATCAATTCACCAAAACCCGGTTCACTAAAATAGGAACAGCGTTAAATGATGGGCGTCATTTAGGCTCAATTAGTATGTAAATACCTTGACATAGTCCGCCATTTTGGAGACACTGTTTTATTAGTTGCAGTCATTTCTATGGCGCTAGAGGGGAACTGGAGTCGGCGCGCAATCTAGCACCGTGAAAGCTTTGGTGGATGAGTTCGTCGGCGGAAGGGTCTCATTAGAGCAGCATAATGTGCGTGATCTGGTAGCCGCTGCTGCTGCAGGAGGAAGGACCGCTACTCTAGCCTTGGTACCTTTCAGTTTCGCCTTAAAATTGTATCGACCGGTTCCGTCACGCAGTTAACATTGATAGAAGTCTTTATCTAAGGTCTTCTTTAACATAAATTTCGAGGTGTTGGCCTCTGTTTAAAGAGAAGAATTGCCGTTTTAATCGAGTATAGTACGATTTCTCTGACAGCAGCACAAGCACAACAATGGCTCTGAAAAGAATTCATAAGGTAAGAAGGAAGTCGCCGAGCTCGGGCAGCTAGGCCCTCCATTTCGCACTTCAGTGTTACGATCGCGTCCGTTTAGGTGTTGGTTGCGATGGCCGTGTGATTAATGTATGTCCTGGCGTATAATACCAGATTTTATACGACCCTGCGTTTGTTGGCTACACCGGCAAGCGCTCGAGAGTAACGACCGTAGCAGTGCGCCGAGTTCGATGTTTTAGCTCAGCGTCTGGGCCCTGTGGCTAGGCTACGTTGCTAAGCGGCGAACCTTTACGCCATCGTGTTGTAATGTTTCATCTTATGGTTTCTCCACCGACCTATGTTTTCGCATTACGCCAGTTCAGTACTTCCATTTACCTTCTGTTAGGATAAATAAATATAAAAGAAAATCACAATCGTGAAACGTCTAGTTAGTTGAGGTAAAGGATTACTGTGTAGCTAACCGGGCTAGCATGTTCGAAGTAACGTGTTAGCGAATAGCTACAGTCACTTGGCTAACAAGCTATCTCGTTTGCTTGCTAAGCTAGGTGGGTTTGTAAAGCACGGCTAAGGCCCACTTTAAAGATGCTTTCAGCTGTGGCGGAATCTGTGTAATAGCCGATTGGTTAATGTTACTAAATTTACTTGCACCCAAAGATAGATAGGCGTCGTTACGTATGCGAGTAAACTAGATTACTGTTCGTTTTTAACCTGGTAGCTAACAGCGCGTTTGCTTTACCTCTACCGTATGATGGCTATCGCTAGCTAACCACAGCTAGTACCTCTACATAGTGAAACGTTAGCCCATTTAACTTTAAGCTATTGATGTTACTATATTTTTCGGACTCCCTAGCTGACATGCGGTATTCTCTAACAGAAATCTAAATGTTGCGAGAGACCCCTTTTCCCCTCTAGCTAGCTTGATATAACATTCCTTTGGTTGCGGTAGCTAGCTAACTTAACTGTCCTAGCTAACTAGCTAGCTAATGTTACTCAAATTTCTCACGAGTCAAGATGAAGCTTACGTTAATATTTAGTGTCGCAGGCGGTAGCATATTTATGTAAGACCGTACCGGGTTTGAAGTTTAGTCACATTTAATTTCAAGCGAAGTAAAATTTTGATCATTTTACCAACATGGGTATGTTAATTAATTACTCGTAGCTAATGGTTACATAATTTAAATCCAGTAAAATGTTAGCTTTAGCGTAGTTGTCAATTACAGTTTGGTTGGAAGCTGGCTAGCCAGCCTATTTTATGTCACTCTTCTAGCACAATATATTTTTCCTAAGCTTTGTGGCTTTTAGTTTCGGTTATTTTGAATAGGTGTTTATTGCTAGGTGCTGTTTCCGTGTTGGTTACTCCCTTTGAGGGTCACTTGTTTTGAGTTGCAGTGCAGCTTGTTTCGTATTAAGGGTGCCTACGTTTTGCACCGCATGATCAAATTAGGTAGGCTCCAGTGACTCTTTGGCATTAGTTTTTGTGTTACCCCCTTGGGCACCACCACTCCTGTAGCCATGTCCTTTTCATTATGGCCTATACTGTATTGAGCTCAAAGGTATTATTTCTCTATATTGCAGGAGCTTCATGATTTGGGCCGTGACCCACCTGCTCAGTGCTCAGCAGGGCCAGTAGGGGATGACAGTAAGTAAAAACTCTAAACGAAGCTGGATTTGATTTAGCTTTGTAGTTAACATGAGGGCCAAGAAGCAAACAAACTGTAACCTTGATTATGGCTCAAAGGTCAGTATGAAAAATAAAACAGATTTGTGGAATGCGATTGAGGTAAATAACCTATCACACTGTTATAAGTGTTATCTGTTAATTCCTGGAATTCCATAATGGCTTTGTATTCCCAAAACGTCACTTGCTTCCTAGCACGTGCTAAGTTGCTGGCAATTGCTTGAGAGATTCTGACCGGGTCAGTATGTGTTGTCAGTTCGTGCTAAACGTACGCTTGCACATCTGAACACGGTAGGATTCTTGGGCTGGGGGTTAGCAAGTCGCACCTTTCAGTTTGAGTTTGCCCTTAATTGCAGCTGGAATTTTTTTCAGCTCTGCTCAGGGATGGTCCAAGATGGCAATATAACCCATGTCTCCTGTATTGCCAAATATGCACTATCCTCATGTCAGATTACTTGCTGATTTGTCATTTTAGCAATTTTGATCTGAGAAGCAATGTATCCATTAACATTTTTGTTAAACTGGGTTGTAAGTTGACATGGATCAGATCGCCATGGCTGCAGGTGTTAGCTATGACATTAGATGTGACATAACACCATATGATATTTGCATCATTCCTCACTAATGACCATTCTGTTGCCCCAATGTGATTTTCCTTATAAATATTGGTAATCCCAAGAAAACTAAGAGAATGAATCAAACTTGATCATTTGAATTCACATGGTATTGCTTTCTTCTTTGTTTCTTGCAGTGTTTCACTGGCAGGCAACAATAATGGGACCAGTAAGTACTGTCGTCCTACTCCAGCCACTTTATAGGGGTCCTCGTTTCATCCCCACGTGCCATCAAGCAACACTTCTGAATGTGTTACTTAACCTTCATTTAAATGCAATATGGTATACCAATAATTCATTTTTACCTTAAGCAAACCTAAAGGTTGTAATTTATTTGTTTTTCCTCTCTTTCCACAGAATGACAGTCCTTACCAGGGTGGGGTGTTCTTCTTGACCATACACTTTCCTACAGATTACCCCTTCAAACCTCCAAAGGTCAGTTTCTGTTGTGTCGGAAACTACTCTGCTTTAACTCGGTGCGTTGATGGGGATACTGTATGCCATTTTTGATGCCTTTTGAGGAATTATTTTTTAAGAAATTTTCAGCATACGAGTTTGTGAAGGCAACAAAGCCACTGATGTGCATTCAAATTCATTTTGACTTAACTGCCAAATCAGTGTAAACACCAGCCTGTCCCTCCCATCCACCTTCATTTTTAAGAACAAGTTTTTATTGACTTGATACAAATGTAAATGCAATTACATTCATGATGTATACAGGTGAGGTGGAGAATGAAGGCGGACTGCTAACCTTTGATGATTAAGCAGTTAATCAATGGAAATGAATGCTGGAATGATCTCTTGGCCCACACTCTGCGTGTCCTCGTTTAGAACATGTATCTTGGAACATTGCCGACCTGTTCTGGAGTCAAAATTTTACATTTATGTCCGAGTTGACAGAGCTAACTTCTGTGTACCTGTGAATAATGCATGTTGCTTCATGGGTCTTATACTCTTATGACCAAGTATCAAAGAATTTGGGTCCAGCTGGATTCTGAAAGCTTCAGCTCAGTCAGTGTAAACGGCACCCCTGAAATACATATTCACGAAAGCTGAAGCTGCTGGCCCAAAATCCTTGTCCTCTCAACGTAACAATGGACATCAGGCCAAAAGACCTCTACATCTGGGCCCCGTCCTATTATATGCATCAGAGTACCTGGTTCATTAAAATATTGCCAGTACGCTCTTGGTGAATTTGAATTGAATTAGTCACATCCTAAGATTAACATTCTAATGGGAAGCTTCAGAATCTTGTCCCACTCTGTATTTGGTTCGATTCTCAGATGTAATGTTGAATCTGTTTTAGACATATTGACTAAAGAAATATCTCAAATATCCCAAATTGGTAGATTAAACTATTGCTTAAGACGGTCAGAAAACTTGAGTCATGCGATATAAATCGCACAGTGTCCTAATGCCTCTTTGAATCCATTCTTTACAAAAAAACAAACAGTGGATCTACCCATTCCATTGATGAGCTTAAGTATAGGGTTAACTGAAGTGCTGTTGTCCCCCCACAGTATTGTATAGGAGGAGTGGGGTTGCAAACAGATGCCTCTAGATCAAACCCGAGGGGGCGGACATGGCTCTGCACTCTGGAAGGAGGATCCAAAATACTGTGTGTTGGAGGCAGAGGGCATAATGATAAAGTTTCAGATTTGGAAACCCCAAACACTCCCTCTCCTTCGTGTTCTGTCAGTAAACATCGATTTGGTGATCGTGTTTCAGAGTAAATGTAAATTCCTTCAAAAGCTAATTAAATATATATATATATATATATATATTGCAATTTTACATGTGTTCTTTTAGGTTGCATTCACCACAAGAATCTACCACCCAAATATTAACAGCAATGGCAGTATCTGTCTGGACATTCTAAGGTCTCAGTGGTCACCTGCCCTCACCATCTCCAAAGGTAAACTCACTGTGTGTGTGTGTTGAAGACTGCAGCACTGGTGTTTATGCTGAATTTGAGTTATTCAGTGTGAATTGACTGGTGGTCTTAACCACAGAAAGACTGTTGTGGGTGTTTGTCTGTTCTTAAGAGTAACATGGCTGATCTGACTTTTTATAAGGCATACTGTGTGAAATGTCATCTGCATCACTGTTTTCGTTACTTGTATTACTTAATACTGTAGCTGTGTTACTGGTTATAAAATTGTTGTTGGTCACTTAAGTAAAACCTTATTTGTTTTTGTGTGAAATGTTGATTGGCAGAGTGCTTAAAGTGCCTTGGATAAAGATTTATGATTTTCGATCATTAAGCTAATTAAATCCTACAAGATAAAGATGTGATGAATGTACACCTTCAGCACTTCTGTAGATGGGACCGTCTGGCTTTGCTGATCTTTCTTGGTGGTCTTCATCATCGTATGTTCCTCTATTGGTCCACAGTACTCTTGTCTATCTGCTCTCTGCTGTGTGACCCCAATCCGGATGACCCCTTAGTACCCGAGATCGCCCGCATCTACAAGACTGACAGGGAAAAGTGAGTGACCCAGTGCACTATCACTACCCTTCTAGAAAACAACCTACACAGTACCCTTCTAGAAAATATTGCTTCGTCTAGTAATTGCACTTTGATTTGGATGTTTGTTCTTGCTTTAAATTGCTCCTCTGAGTGAGCGGTTTAACACTGTTACAGGCTTACATTTGTGAAGTTGATACTTTGTTCACAAAGAGTAATGGATATGATTTAGCCTGGATTGAAAAATGATTTTTTACTCTTTTTTTTAAATTACTTTATTTTACATCTGTTAAGAATGGAGTCATAAAGCCTTATGACATCACAGTAGCTGAGGAGAATTTAAAGTTGCTCCTCAGTTTCCTCTATTAAATCTGCTGTAGTTGTTACAGCATCTTTTTTATCCAACTTCCATCAGACACGACCACAAAAAGACTCCACTTTCTTTGTGCAGTTCCATCTAAACCTTTCATCAAATCCCCTCCCACAACGTAAATTGACTGACGTAAGGAGGGTTGAGGCGTGGTACAGAAGCTTTCTGAACTCTCTTTCTGAATACAGTCAATGCTTAATATTTAATTGCTCAGAATTGTGATATTTTAATTCTAGATATCACACTGTAAATACAGTTTCTCCAAAGTTTAATCTAAAACAAACGTGCCACATGGGCAGTGAGTACTAAACATTTTGGAAAACAGGCCTAAATTTGTCATCCACTGAGGAGATATTTATGATTGATATGAATGATGAGTATAATAACCTTTTGTAAGTTTTAGAAAGTCTGCATTATTATAAGATTTGTGTGTATGGGTAATGTTGGGAAGTATGTGGTTACATTTGGCATTGATCTTAAGATGCATTTACGTGCTAGATTGAAAGATATTGGCCAGATGTTTTATGTCTTTTTTGTTAAATTGGATCTGTGGACTTAGCTGCATTAAAGAAATGGCTTTGCTGAAATTGATGGTGATAGGTGAGCATGATTCAATTCAGAACAAAGTTTGCTTAAATGTTACCATGCAGACTTTAGGGAAACGGAAGGATTTCTGGGTGTTTACTTTCCGTAACATGTATGAACTTCATGTTTTTTTTCACACATGGGTTTGTTTTTAATTTTCTCTTTCTCCTTCCTCAGGTACAACAGAATAGCTCGGGAATGGACACAAAAGTATGCAATGTAGTTTTGGAGTTAGAATCATGGTGGGAAAAATTTAAACCTCTCCATCTTAAGGTTAGGGGAGATTTGAAAGTTTAAGAGATTAAAAAAAAAAAAAAAAAACAATTAAGAAAAAAAGATCTTGTTGGTTTCCATTGGAGTGCTTTCTTTAAGCCACGCCTCCCCTCACCAGAGCACCTTCCCTTACCCTACAACCCCCAACCCCACCCCCCCTGGTAGCCATGGTGTACATACTTTCAAACTTCAGCTGTAGTCCAACTCCAGCTATTTCCCCTAGTATCCAACATCACTGCCCCCACCCCTCAAAAAAAAAAAAAAGACAAGACAAAAAAACATCCCAAAAGCCCCGCCTCTCTGCGCCCTGTTTCTTGCTTTCCCGTCTCCGTAGCTATGGTGACGTGCCCGCTGCTTTAGGGTCAGCCTGTCTGAATTTTTGCAGTTGAAAATGTTCATGACTATAAAAGCATTCCTTGTTTTTAAGCACTGGGGAGGGAGGGCCATTCTCTTTTGTTCCCGTTATTTTGTGATATAGTGGAGATCTGAGGGATGCATTCTTTACGTTTTCCATTGATTTCCATTTCCTGGGCTTCCAACTGTATCTTGGATCAGGAAAGGGGTTTCTTGTTTTTGTGTCTTTTCTTTTGGCAGAGGAGGGAGGGGTACATGCTGGCTCTTTTTGTATAAAATCTATAAGGTGTTCTTTTAAAAAAAATCATAGCAGGTTATTAATGAAAACATGTCGGACCTCTGCGTCCTCTCTTCTGGATCATTCTAAAGGACTTCAGTACAACGAATAATATCCATCCCCATTTGCCATAACCAGAGACTCTGCCCCTTCCCTTAGCCATGACCAACTTCACATCCATCCATCCACTGTTCTGGAGGGTTTTGGACCAGTTATTTAAAGCAATCTCAGTTCAGCACATGTTTTATGAATTATTTCTTATTTCTTTCTTCCACTCCCCTCTTCTTTAAGTTAGTTTCATTTTAGCTGCATTTTTTTTTGTTTTGTTTGTTTTTTCTCCCTCTGCTCTTGTTGAATTAGATGCTAACATGGCTGAGACGGATGCGATTGGCTCCCTGGGTGAGAGGACACAAACTCCTCACACACAAACTTCTGTATATTTAATTTCCTGACAGGCTCGTTGAGCTTTGTGTGTTGATTAAAACTGTGTAATAAAATGATTACTAAAGTCTGATCCTGGTAAGCAGCTGAGATCCCCACCAATCTTTTTTTTTTAAATTATTGGTCACAGTCATAAACTCTCTTTCCTAGTGTAGAAAATAAACTTGTTCTAAAGACAGTTACTGAAGTACACCACAAACACACACATTTCTGACCTTACATGTGTGAAACTTTGCCACAGCATGGAATGATTTCTAAAGTGAAGGTCGAGTATTTGGTTCTGTCTTGAATGTTACAATGTTCTACAGTTTTTCGAATGTGATTAGCATTTAGGAAATACTATTAAGAAAAATATCCTGTGTACAGTTGTCAAGAGTGTCAGCATTGCATTCTTGCAATACTAGAAACAGATTTCCTTTAAAAGTATTATATAACTTTCCTCACCAATCACATACCAATTTGAAGGTTTTTTATGACTTCAGAAGTATATTACAAAGTCTGCTTGTCTATTACAAATACCTGTTTATCAAATTATGCCCGCTTTTATTAGATTTGTCTGTTTTGTAATTGATGCCCACTTTGTACATGATTCAATTGTTCCTGTTTTCTAAGCATTTAAAAAAAATTCCGGGTGTAAATTCTCGTCAATGTAAAAAAAATTCTTACACGTGATCCAAATTATACTGATTATTCTCGCGTTTTTCGATATGTAGCATGACAACCTGTAGCATACTACAGCTCACCTGTACTTGAATTAAAGAATAATGTATCAATGGAATAAGCTTCAGCTGAGCTTCGTTGGGTAAATTGGCATATGACGTCGCTACAGCGTCCATTCATAAACGGACAGCGGTCTCCGCTCATTGGTCAACTCTGCTATGACGCTTACAGCGGACAGCTCTCCCACGACCTTGTACAGATCCGACTCCGTAGCTAAATCTCCGCGGTCACCTCACACCCTTCAACAAGATGCCGTTACCAATTTCGGGGCTTTCAGCAACGCCAAAGTGTGGATTCCGGTTCCCTAAAGGTAATCGAGTTTTTTTGGTTTTAAATTCAAATCGTTACTTCGTGCTCCCTCCTACATGCCCGAGCCTTACGGTATGATAGCTAGATGGCTAACAGTTTAGCCAACCGCTAACACTGCGCTAGCTGCCTAACGCTTGTTGCGTAGCCAACGTTAGCAGGACAGTTGTCACAACTTCTGAACGTGACGCTTAGTTAGCATAATGGCAACGAGTTGTTTCGTCGTCTGATCTGAACACGGTCCGTGGACTGACACCAATGATAATCACATAAGGTCTTGCATATATCTGCATGTATGCACTTTTATTTAAGTGTTATTTTGATCGGCCCTGTAGTTGCAGCGAAATCCGTGTCTGCTTCGCTTAGGCTTCCACCGCTCACCGTTTTTGGCTAGGCAACTGACATGAGCTACAGAAATTAGTTTTTGTCTTTTTCCATAGTAGGTGAGCATACGATTGACCAGCATATTCGCGCTCTGTGATGTTTCTCACAGAAGCACGTTTGTGGCATGAGAAACGGCGTCATGAGGTCACTGCTCATGTTCACACCCGGGCCATTTACGCCCAACACCATCAGCAAAGTGATATTTACACTACAGTGTTTTTAGGAAACCGGATCATGTGGTGTTAGTCCTGTCACGCGATCTTAAGCTTAAAATAAGTGTTGTGAAATAAAGCAAATTTGCCTTATCTATCAAACAAAAATCTGTGGTTCAGCAGATGAAGCGTTTGATACCAACTAATGGCTACCGCTATTACGCAGTATCAGGTAGTTAATATGTGACTTTTTTCTTACCCAAAAAGAAAATGACACCGTTTGTAAATAATGAGTGATAAAGGTGTGGCTGGATGAACAGCCTCACTAGATTCTTATTATACTACTGATGATGACTATGCCAACAACTCTTAATAATGATGGTTGTGTTTTTTTTACTGGGTTGTTGTTAAGAAGGGAATGAGTGGCTGTCCTGGTGTGTGCATTTGCAGATCACCTGACCATCGTCGTTCCTGTTGCAGTGGCTGCAGCCGTGGGCACTTACTTGATCTCTAGGTACTACAGCAACCAGAGCTGCTCCAAGGGCCGGGTGAACCTGGAGCAGAACAAGGACAGCTCCAAGGTGGTGCACAGCTTCGACATGGAGGACATCGGCAAGAAGGCCGTCTACTGCCGCTGCTGGAGGTCCAAGAAGGTGGGTGTGCAATAGAACGGCATTCTGGGTAGTGTAATTTGAAGGACATTTACCGCCGTGTGGGTTCTGAGTGAATATGGCCGGTACTCTGATAAGGCAGAATCAGTGTGGATTGTTGGATGGATAGATACTTTATTGATCCCGAAGGAAATTTATCAGCCAGCAGCAGTGACACAGTACAAAAACAATAATGTATATAATACACTATATATTTACAGTAAAGTGGCAATAGTGTAAAGTGTCCAGAAGTGCAAATGTATGGTAATGAGATTAAAGTGCCTTTTGGTTTTTATTGTTTATTTAAAATATGGTGGAGGAGGTCATAATGTGCATGAGACACAAGGTTGTTTATTTTTTTAAATCTTATTATTGTGATTCCTATTTTTGTTTATTGGCATTCCAGTTCTACATTAGTTTAACTAAATGTTCCCTTGTGGTTTATCTATAAATCAGGGCTTGTAGCTATGAACTTTACAGCTTCCTCACAAATTATCATGCACCAAGTCCACAGGACACCACGGTCTTTTGTCTGGGTTTGGGTGGTCACGATATTCATGATTATTTCTTCGACAGTTCCCCTACTGCGATGGTGCACATGCCAAGCACAACGAGGAGACCGGGGACAATGTGGGTCCTCTGATCATCAAGAAGAGAGACGCCTAATCTGGATGTTCTGAGCCCAAGCGCCACGTGTTTGAGTGCGTGTGATCATGGCCACGTGGCCTCCTGGTCTGTTTTCATTACCGTGTCCCTTCAGCACCGCACAGAATGCAGAGTCAACTTCAGTCAGAAACTGTGTTTATCATTCTTGTTGTGGGTATGAGTCGTATGAGGCATCGTAACAAGCGTTTTGCAGATGAACAGGCTGATTTTACGTTCTCATGGAGGCATTTTTGTGCCATGTCTTTTCTCTTGCTCTTTCAAAATGAACCTTTCCTGCCCCAAAATGTCAGCACTCCTACATATTACAGAACGCAAACGAGCATTTCAACTTCACGTCTCGAAAGCCACATGAACTCTAAGACGCACGCTGATTGTGTCCGATTTTGAAAAAATTTGAGTCCATTTGTACATGATTCATAGTGTCTGTATTAGAGGTGCAGGGGTAGGATATGAGTCGAAAAGCAGCAGGTTGTGGTAAATGAATTGCAGTCACTGGCTCAGGCCATGAGGAATTCAATTCCAGTCCTCGAATTTCAGGTGCTGGATTTATAATCATTGCTAGTTAACAGTTAATTTAAATGATGAGGCACGTCATTGCAGCTGACTCCTAGACAAAGGCACGTTGGAACCTGCAATGCTCTGAATACCCACAAACGAATGAATTACCCGTGACTACAAAATCCACAAACAGAGGTTCAGAGATGAAAGACCTTGCTGTAGCTCTTCTTGTTTTTTGATGCGTCTCACCTCATCCACAGTAATCAGCGCAAAAGCCAGAACGTAGCTGCTACCCCACCTTGTGCCGCCATGTGGACTGGTTTCCCAACTGCTGTGCCTACAAATGGTGATGTGAATCTTCCCGTGTCAGCGAATAAATATTCTGAATAAACTTTGTTGAAAGGCTGTCTGTGCTTTTTGCTCGTCCGGTCACATTAGGTGCAGGTGTGGCGTGTGCTCGGTGAGAGGGCTGTACATCACCTGCCGCCATGGCGGCTTCTCCTTCACGTTACAGGCTCGTGCTGAACGTTTGCACAGCTCCGCAGCACCTGCGGTGTTGGTGGGTTTCTGGCCACAGCCACAGCCATCCTGTTCCTGACTTGCAGGTGTCGCGTTGACTCCGTGACTCTCGTCACTTGCGGCGTTCGTTTTATGAGCAAAGGATTGTTCAAATACGGACTATGGAAGCACTGTTAGCATATAGCAAATAGCTCGCAGTAAGAGCTGGACAAGGACCAGGAGGTTTGAAGTGTGCACAGATCTTCCTGTTACTGGAAGGTTATTTATGTTGTGCTGTATTTACAGTGACACGGGTAAGGACATCTTAGATGGACGCGCACCAATGGGTAGCTTCTATCCAGGGCTACAGAGGCTGCATATGTCTCGTCTAGGACAGGGTGTCCAGACCTGGTCCTGGAGACCTACGGTATTTAGGTTCAGTCGTAATCTAGCACACCTGACTGATGAGGTCCTCAGAACAGGACTCACCACCCCTACTTTTGGGGTTATCTTGAATATTTTTTTCAGTCCACCAGATGGTGCTATAACTTCATGTCTTTTCTCATCCCTTTCAGTTGATTGATTTACAAAGCCGAAATATCTTCCGCCGTATCGTAATGTAGGAAGGTGGACAGATTGCTGGGGTTGGTCTTGTTGCAATTACTGAGGCAGCACGTCACATGTCCTGAGGACCCTGCTTGCGTTGTCCTATGTTTTTTCATCTGGTTTTGTTCCGTCTTCCATTCAAAAATGTCAATGCCGATTTAAATGCAAAGTCGTCGTGTTTAAGCACAGAGGAAGGGACCTAGTCTGTTTCATTTACCAACAGCTTAGCCAACAAATTATTTACTTGTAGCACTTTTTACAACACATGTTGTCACTAATGAGCAAGCCAAAGGCGACAGTGGCAAGGAAAAACTCCCTAAGATGGCAGGAATTTAGGAAGAAACCTTGGGAGGACCAAGACTCAAAAGGGAACCCATCCTCCATTAGATAGATAGATTCCTTTTGTTTTTTTTTACTTCTGATAAAGTTTCAACACATGAAATGCAAAGTCATCAAGAAATCCAGCTTTGTCACCACGGCAGCCTGTGGACATGGTCTCCAGTCCCAGCTTTACCTGAGAGACGAGACCTGTCAGGTGGCGTGCGAGTGGACTTCACAAGAGGTTAAAAAGTAACCAACCCTTGCAAAGATACTCCTAGACTGTTTAAAATAGCTAACTCGAATATCTTCAGGAAAACTGCCACATAGATCCATAACATCCACACCAGGAACTGGTATTCATGTATACAGCAGCAAATATCTTAATATAATTGTCATTCTATTCTAATAGTCACTGTAGCAAGCAGAACAAACCAGTTCATGGATAAACAATCACGCCCCACGGTGCTGCCAAAGAGTCAGAAGACGAAGCTGTTCTCAGCATGGCACGGAAGAACCTCCTCAGCTATGAAGACGCCCTATACACAGTCTATGCCACAAAGTTGAAGATACACCAGACACCCCAAGGGCCCAGAGCACAAGTGTGTCTGCTGTCTCTATCGTTCTGGTGCTCTTCCTGTCCACTGATACTGTAAGGAAGACAAGCCCAATGCTCACAAGACCTTCCTTCTGGATGACTGGCCTATTGTACTTACACCTCCACCCTCTGCTTTGCCTGTCACCCTGACCCGTCATCAGGAGGTGTGATCTCCTCAGCTACATATCGCAGCATGAGGTATCCTGTCCACAACCAGAGTTGGCCTAGTGAGCTCAGAAAAGATAACATGGCTCCCAGAACCATTCACAGCTTCTCTGAATCATCCACCGTCGAGATGGTCCTCACCAGCAGCGTCACAGGTTCTCTCCATTCTTTTTTTTTTTCATTTTGTTCTGCCTGTGCATTCATCCTCCCTTCCCCTAGGTGGTGCTGCAGTCAACCCCATCCTCATCCAGGGGCCAGAGAGAAAGATGTGAGCTCTAGCTGCTGTTGTCAAATGTGTGCACCTGTGTCCTCAGGATTTTGTGCTACCACTACACTCTGATGTGTTTGAGTGTATAAGTGCAGAATCTGTTAGTAATAAGTACTGTATATGTACGTCAGGTCTTAGGTGTGTGTTTTGATTAGTGGTCACCACTACCAGAAACAAGCAAATGGTTATTTTTTTACACAGTAGTTGAGGGTTTTGTTATGTGGGACTGTGTGCGGCCATGGTGAACTGTGGCCATGGTGAACTGTGGCCATGGTGAACTGCGGCTATGCTGGGCTCCTTCAGTTGTATCACTTCACATGCCTAATTCTTCGCTATATTATGATATCAAACATCCAGATATAAACATAGCAGAAATACACTGTGTGTTTCTTTAGTCATCTCTGTTTTATCTGCTGGACCCATAGATCAGGACATAATTCACGCTGGCTTACGTTTTTCTCCCAGCTAAATGGGGTTAACGAGGGTCTTCACGTGTGAAAAGATTACTCCATAATACCTTGTGAAATCTGCTAATAGTCTTGGGTACTTCAATGCAGAATCAGAACCCCTAGTTTCTGTCTGTTATTAACTGTCACAACTGTCACAATTAACTAAAGCCAACATACATTTTAAATCTATTTAGAACTCTTTTTGAACTATTTACACTGTCTATCAAACTTTGTTTACTGTCTTAGTTATTCTTCGCAGTGTTTGCTTTTTGTGCTTGTCTCATTTTTCACACATTGTATTGTGTGTGTGTGTATGTGTATGTGTGTATGTATGTGATATATATATGTATAGTCCATGCATTATGTAACCGCACAACCTAAACCATTTGGTTTATTTCTGACTTCTGAATTTATGACAATGAAGTGGACTATGATAAGTCATTAAATATTGATTAATTGTGCTCTTCTCTGTTCTTCGATAGTTTGAGTGGTTGACTGTATGTCCTGTCTGTGGTTGCGACGACTTACTGTTTCTTTGTATCTAATTTGTGTGTACACATATAAATATATGAGAGACATATAGAACTCCATTCAAATTGCATATATATCAGCCTGCTATAGTATCTGGCTGATGTGGATGCATTTAGAGTGCGAGGTAGTGCGAGGGACCGTAGGCATGTCAGGAGCTGAACCACAGCGAGGCTTGAAGCAGGAAGGTAGAGAGGGAGAGAGGCTGTTTTATCTCGGGCAACATGGGGAGAGGAAAGACTGGGGAGAGAGAAGGAGAAGGAGAGCAAGCCAGCGTCGGGTCCTCGGGGGGAAAACGAGTCTGCAGCATTCCTGTGTGTTTGAGAAGCCGGCTGACAGCATTCCTCAGCGTCTGTGAAACCGGACGTTTGCTCCGCGTCCCCCCCAAACCACCCTCCAGCTCTTTTTCGCCGACTTTCAAGTGGGCTTTATCCTCTCCTGTGGCAAGGGTCATGAGTCTGGCTGCTGAAGGAGGCCATGTGACACTAATCCAGAGCTCCCCGCCCCTCTCAAAAACCTCACACGGGCGGCTTCGGGGATGGGTGGGTGGAGGGCAGCTTTGGGCCTTGGGAGGGAAGCAAGACACTCAGCCGTCATATATGAAGGGAAGCGGTTATTTAGGGATTTTTTGACAACAGAATCTATAATAAAATCATCAGCATGTGACAGTAGATACATGTTAAAACGTTTTGGAGATGTAAGTATTGTCAGGTGCGATTGTCGGTCTTCAAATGATTTGTGAACTTGCTCAAAAATCATTTGGTGTGTTAATACTCATTTGGCAGTTTTATTGTTTTTTTATATGTTTGTGCCCCAAAAACAGAACATTTTCCTCGTCTCCTCATCTTTACTTGTTTTCATTTTCTTTTGTTTGCATTTCCATCGTCCTTACCTCGTAGTTTGGGAGGTAACAAGGAGCAAACACACGTGTCGTCATATCGTATATCATTTTAGATCTTTTTTTTTTCACAGGATCTATCGCATATGATATAATTCATATGATATAAGGAGGCATTCTTACTGCACACAGAGCTCCTTGGGAACTGGTGACTTGGGAGTTGGGCAGAAATGCTAACAACACATTAGCACTGATGGATTTACATTACCCATTTTATTCACATTTAACTTATTTGTTAATTTTTCATAACCATGACTATTTGCAAGCATAAATGACTATTATTTTCATTATATATTGAGTGAACTACATTGACATTGCTTCCACAGTCTCTCACAAATTAAGCGATGTCTTAAAGATATTTATGAAGGAAAATGTAATGTTCTATATATTAAAACTGAAGTGGCCTTCATGTATAATTGTAAGGTGTAGGAGTTACACAAGGTTGCACTTTTCAAAGCGTCCTGAAGGAGACATCTGAAGAACATTTCAGCCAGTGTTCTTCATCTACTTCAATATAAGGACAATACTTCACATTTGTTTGGAGAGATGATGGCTGTTAGGATATATGGACTGACTCCTGTTTTCTAGCCCCAATCCTGTCTAATAATCTTAACCCTATTGGGATATATGGACTGACTCCTGTGTTCTAGCCCCAATCCTGTCTAATATTCCTAACCCTACTGGGATATATGGACAGACTCCTGTAATTTAGCCTCAATCCTGTCTACTAATCCTATCCCTATTGGGATATATGGACAGAATCCTGTAATTTAGCCTCGATCCTGTCTAATAATCCTAACCCTACTGGGATATATGGACAGACTCCTGTAATTTAGCCTCACTCCCATCTAATAATCCTAATCCTAACCCTATTGGGATATATGGACAGACTCCTTTAATTTAGTCTCAATCCTGTCTAATATATCCTAACCCTATTGGGATATATGGACAGACTCCTTTAATTTAGCCTCAATCCTGTCTAATATATCCTAACCCTATTGGGATATATGGACAGACTCCTGTAATTTAGCCTCACTCCCGTTTTATAATCCTAATCCTAACCCTATTGGGATATATGGACAGACTCCTGTAATTTAGCCTCAATTTAACTCATTTTGATCAGATACACAAACGCCTGGGGAATGTGGGTTACATTTTTCCAAACCCCAGACTCCCTGAAATGAAACAAAATATGCAGATTTTGCAGGTAATGCTTCTTTAATTCACAAGTGACATGTCTTCAGGTGGCCTTGTACCGAGAATGCTGGATGTGCAGATGGTGGACAAAGTCACTTTAACACCTGACAACATGTTTGGTATCTAATAAGGAGTAGGGTGGGGCCAACCTTTGCCTCCAGAAGAACCTATAGGTCTGTTGGAATGCTGCCCCACAAGCCATAAACTGGGTCTAGTGGGGCATTTAACTTTTCTAGAAGAAATATGTCCAGATCTTTGAGAACACGGGTAGTGTAAAGTTACACTTTGTGTTCCTGATCTATCTGGATACACTGGTTAATTTGCAAGGCCATGTAAGGTTTTTGATTCTACCCTGGTGAAATCGCTCTTGATTTTGGTTATTATTGTATTTGAATATGGAAACATAATAAAGGAACAGCATTACCATATACTGCACCTGGTCCTCATTCGACATTTTTTTCAAGCATGCAAGGCAATTGTCAGGTTTACTGACCTCTATGAGATGACCGCACCATGCGTAACAGCTGGCAGTAGACACTGGGATTGAAGGCATCCTTTGACTCGCTACTAATGTAAACACATCTGGATGTAAGTAAAAACAAAAAAACCCATTTGATAATTTCCTTTTCGTTGCTTTGGGGTGGCAGGATTAGATCCTCTTATTTGCTTTATGTTACTGTCAGCATCGTACATCAGCATATCAGTCCGACTGCTTTTCATGTTACACAAGCTGACATTCTACCAAATGTCTCATTTGTGTCAATGCCTTCTGTAATGTTATTTTGTTACCTCAAGGTTAAAGTTCCATTATTTTGTTCAGTTTATCTTTATAACACGAGGCTCTCTCAACTGCAATTGACTGCTGATCCAGGATCAGCGGGAGGGATCCCAGTAAGGATCAGTGTTATAGTGAAGCTGAGCCAGATCCAGTGCCTTAGCGCTTCAGCATCCCAGCTGCTTCTGCTATTGGTTTTGATGGGGTGGGTGTTGCCCAACCAAACTGTAGACTTTCCCAACGAAGATGGTGAACACAGAGAAAAGCTGGAGCTACCAGATGACTCACTTCTTTCCAACCCTGACTAAGCAGTCTAGAATTGCATCTTATCAACAAGAGTCTTGACTGGAGTGTGTGGGTGTCAGTTGCTAGTAGTAGGTTTAAAAAAGAAATGTGTACCAGACTGTGCTGATTAAAGTAGATTGTGTAAAGAGATACTGTGGAGAAAGTTTGATATCTCTTTCAACGTGTCACTCCTGATAATGAACTTTATGTGATATTTTGGCTGGATTTACAAACCCCCTAACACTGAACAACTATTTTGAAATGATCAGTGATGTATTAAGACTTGTTACCTTGGTTCAAACTTTGTGTTTTGACAGGTTTTTTTTGCTCTAAAACTACGTTATTGGATATTTTGTAATTGTAGAAAAAACTAAGTCAGGCCGTTGCTTTATTCCTTTTGCGTTTCTAAATCCTCGCCCAATGCGCTGCACGATCGATTCTCATTGATTGTCCCCGACGAGCTGCTCCACTTTCCAGCCAATGTCCGCCCGCCTGCGATTGGGAAGGAGCCCGAAACGGAGGAAAATTTCTGCCGCCCTGGCGGTGTCACTTCCCCACACTTCTGTTGGCCGCCTGCCAAACAGACAGGACGCTCACAAGAGGTGGAGTGGACTCGCCTCTGACGACGAAGAGTGGCCGTGACCGAGTCCGAGCGAGCTAGCGGAAGAACGGAACGGCAGCTGTCTGGACACACGGATATACGAGAACGACTCTACGTCGACTGCTGCAGCACGAAGCCTCAGTGATAAATCGGTTAGGCCCCACACTCATATCACAAAGAAATCTGACCAGCTCTGTAATATCCCCGTCAATTATGTTTTGTTTTTGTTTTGTTTTTATGGCTTGGGTGAATCATATCAGTGACTGCTGATATTACCCTTTAGATTGAATAGCCTAAGGTTAATATAGAAATATCACAAAAAGCCACGTCTACTGCCAATGAAAAATAATATTTGGGAGATATACATATGGATACATGATGATGTTTTTCTAAGCATAATTGCATGTAAACACAAGTTTCAAATTATACAATTATAGGTTCGGTTTTGCGTTACGGTCAGATTGCCTCTGATTTCTGTTTTCGACCCCGTCAATATTATGGACGCTCATGTTTAAATCACAGATCCACTTTGCATATTATAATAGATGAGAATCGCAGTGTCAAAGTTCCTGGAAGGCATGAATGTGCAAAAGTTGTGTCTTAAAGAGGCAGCCTGTAAGAAATCAATGTGGCTCCTGTAGGGGAAAAAAATCTGCTCTGCGCAGCCAACAGCCATCAAGAATAATGTCAACAATGGGCTGTCTCCAACCTATCCATGCTAAGTGCTCTCTCTCTCGCATAACTATACTTCATTCATTAGGCTACACTACACGCGTATGCAGAGGGACAGTTCTTCACAAGCGAGCTCCTTATCACCCTGATTTAAGGACACCATTTAACGAGTTGTCGTCTGTTTTTCCGCGTCTCTCGACGACGGAAAGTCCACTTCGGTTTTTGTGTGAAGCTCCAAAAATCTATGAAATGTGTTTGCATGTTCTTCTCCGCGAGCGGGGATGTGGAGGTGGGATAGCGAGAAGCGAAGGGTTGGAGGAGCCCACGCGCTCATATTCGGACAAAGTACGTTCTGACGGCACCTCAAGGTTTCGCTTCTCTTTCGTGAATACTGAAGAGAAAAGCTCGAATATTTCATTCGGGTGAGTGTTTTGTTGGTCTCTTCCTGTTTTTTTTTAATATATAAATCTCCGCAGCGGGAGAGAAGCCGGACCGCTCGGACAGTCGAAACACTCCCCTCGGCTCACCAACGCGTTGGTAGGTGCGAATGAAAAGGGCCTGTGTTTGCAAATATGCAGATATATTGAAGGGAGGGGGAATCATACTTTGTTGAAGACTGCTCAAAGTTAGAATGACATCTAGAAGACCAAGTTGCGAAAGAATATCGAAAGAATGTAATTTAATTTTGCCACCTAGATGTTGGCGCATACCGAGTGTTGTCACCATAGACACCTCGGTCTCAGACCAGCGATGGAGACAAAAGAGATTTTTGTTTTACTTTAAGATGACTAATGAGCGTTACAAGTGGCTGACATTTTGACTATAAGTCAGACATGTATTGTAACTTTGGCACGGTGACCAGAGCAACGCTGGGAGAAATTATGTTTACGCATATGCCTTGTTTTCAGTTTACGCCTAATTTGAGACGTTGATGTTATATCTGTAAACATATAATGGAATAGCATTTTTGTGTTTGTGATCAGTCGATTAGCTGAAGAATCGATATAGCATATGTGAATATCAATGATATTATCCCCAAACGGTATGGGTATTTCGAAATTCGTTTTGTAAACGCGTCAAATGACTCGCATGAATGCAACATTATACCTGTCATAGATTATTGATCCACGATGAGTTGGTGGAAAACTTTTACTATTGTGTGAATATTCGGATTTTGACCATTCACGTACGGGGCATTTTGAAATACAAATAGCGTTGATGACTCTAGACGAAAGCCCTGTTGATTACTGTAGCCTTGCTGATTAGCTGACGCGACGCTTGCCTTTAATTAGCCCAAAGAAACTGATTGACAACTGATTTGATTTATAGGTATTGATCATTTGGTCACCCCGTTTACGAGAGTGCAACACACGTTTAGCTATTGTTCCCTTTCGATGACCAGCCCTCTCCGTCGCTCTATTGTCCCTCGCTCGTGCGTTGTTACGTGCGGGAGTTCGCCGTGACCCCCTGCCGCAATACGCGACCGGACGCAGCGCTTTTGTAATTGCACGTTCGGATTATGCCTAATCTTACGTAGGACCGTTCGCGTTAAACATTTAAGAATGCTTTCATTAAATAGTTTTGCTTGCCTCCTTGTTGACCTTCTAAACAGTTGACAGAAACTTATCTGCTGGTCATATCAATCATTTACCCATTGCCTTCATTTGAATGGTATGCGCCCCGCTCCGAAGTCTTTGTCCTGCTTTACCTGGTGATATCGCTAGGATACCTGTGTCGTACCCGCTTTAACTCAGTCTAATTTCTGCACTGTTTTTTTTCTGTGGTATTTGACCAATTTATCATTGCTATTTGTAATACTTTATTTAACTGTAATGACTCAGTTGTCAGCTATATAATTCTGGTAAATATGATGGTATGACTGAAAATATGACTTGGGGTATTAAGTGTTTGTCTCTCTTTCGAGTTAGATATAAAGTCCCAATCTTTGCTTTCTCTGTTTATTTAACTTTAATTAGGTATAAAAAATGTCAAAGAGAATTGGTCTTCTGAAGGTTCCCACATTATATAAAGGTTAATTCTCTGAGCCCGTGCGTGCAAGCTAGGGTGCGTGCGTGCGTCAGTGGTGCGGGTGCGCACGCGCTCGTGTGTCTAGGTGGGTAGGCTACCTTGACAGTCTGATTTCTCTCTTGGCTTTACCCCCGGGGGCTTCGCGCCGCAGCTCACGGCTCGGTTAGTCCGCAGTCGAACACACCTACCTTTGGATTCCGCTAAGACGTTTTTACTAAGGCTGAGGAAGAACCCATTGCAAGCTAAAGATTTGTAGAATGTATGCAGAAAACTATAACCATATCTCATTCAGCAACCTGGACTGATTTTGGTTTCTCTAGCGCCTAAATTAAGATATTATAATAGTCAACAAATAATTGTCTGTAGCTTTATACGTTGTGCAGTCTATTTAAGCTATATTAATAAATTCTTTACGCAGATACACTTGCCACCCTGTATGATATAATGTTTACAGCTGACCTGTACCAACAGATTACAACTATGTAAGATTTATGATCTTACATATTTACTAATGTACATGTCATCTAATAATGATGGTGAATGCAGCAGTGCATATTAGCTTAGGTCACAATGCAAGAATCAAGACAGGCCTAAATACAGTGACATCATTGCAAACTTCACAACAAGCCATTGTGACAGCAATAGTCAAGTGACATTCATTCATTCATTCATTCATTCATTAATTCATTCGTTCATTCATTCATTCATTTAGTTATTAAGGATGGCAGAATGTATATAGACAGGAACTCTATTTCACATACAGTCATGGCTGGTTAGAGCAGTAAAACTGAATATTAGGTTGTTTTCATTTATGTTTCTTGCACGTATTTGATGTGTAACTAGGCAAACTTTGATAAACCTCCAGAGTTGTTACATCTGAATGTTCGTTGTGTTACTTCTCTCCCCCTTTTCCTTCAGGTCTTAACAGTGACCAACCCTATAAAATGCTTGTGAGCACAGCGCACTGTCATTTGTAGATGAGCACTCTGATTGGCTGACTCTTCACCTCTGCAAGCGTCACCCTCACTCACGCACCAATCAGAGTGAGAACATTGCTGCCCTCTGCCTTTGCCCTCCACCCCTCCTCCCTCCCTCTCTCTCCCTCCCCCTCGTGCTGTGGGCCATGTCTGGCAGTGGGGGGTTGATGGAGGGAAACCAAGCTAGAGAGGATGAGGATGCTCGGGACAGCTGCTGTGGCGATGAAGATTCGTCACCCGTGGTGGAGAGGAGGAACCGGAGCGGCATCATCAGCACCCCGCTCAGCAAGAGCCTCAAACACTCTCGAGCACTCTCTCAGTACATCGCCACCTGCTCCGCGGCGGCCGCCGTCGCCAGCGCCAGCGCCAACGCCAGCAGACTCGCCCAGAGCGCCTTGGTGCCGGCGGGGGTCAAGGCCCACTCCGCAGCTGCCCAGCACAGAGCCCAGGTGGGACTCTCCAAACTGGACCGGGGGGCTCTGGTGTCCGGCCTGCTGGACTCTCCGAGCGGGCTGCATCTGGCCCAGGCTGCCGAGCTGTTACGGCGGGCCAGCATGCTGCTCCCCGACTCCTCCGGCCTCGGGGTGGGCGGGGACGTGGAAGCGGTCTCGGCCTCCGATTCGCTGGGGAGCATGACGGACTTCCCGTTGCTGAGCAACGCCGCCGGGGTCGGGGCCGGCTTCCCGTTCCACCCGGGGCTGTTCATCATGACGCCGGCCGGAGTCTTCCTGGCCGACGGCGCGTTGTCTCACGTGACGGGCGCGTCCGAGCACCGGCAGGCCCACGGCGAGGTCACGTCAGCCGCGGGCGCCAATGGCAAGAAGAAGCGTAAGCGGTGCGGCCTGTGCCCGCCCTGCCGGCGCAGGATCAACTGTGAGCAGTGCAGCAGCTGCCGCAACCGCAAGACCGGCCACCAGATCTGCAAGTTCAGGAAGTGCGAGGAGCTGAAGAAGAAGCCGGCTGGAGGACTGGAGGTAAGACCCCGCCCACTCCGCCCCTCACCGAGCCTCTAACACGCGCCTCCCGCAACCGAGCAGCTCCCCCGCCGTGCGCCGCCGCTTCCCACATTAGCATAAGCATCAAAAAGCTTTTTTGTTAAGATTTCAAGTATTTTCACATAGACTTTCATATCTTGTGGAGTGTATGGTGGATCTTAATGTACGCGGCGTGCGCGGAACGTAGCAAAGTTATTAGCACGCAGGGAGCCATGTTTGAAGTATAGCCTTCCTTTCCGCAGCTCTGCGGTTCGGGATAGAGCCGCAATAAAGACGTACTCAAACAGAAGGTGGCAATGAGGGAACGCCGGCCATCACAGATGCAATAACTGACGAGAGGCTGTAGACATGGGAGCGCTCCACAGACATGTGTAGAGTTGCACCAAATGTTCCAGTATTGCAAATATAGCAGCAATGCTCCGAGGACAGAAACCATTTGAAACCATTTCAAAGAGGTGGCACGCAAATAAGTTTGGACTGAATATTTTGGTGCGCTGGAGTTCTGGAGGAGATCCGGATGCCGCCGTCTCCCCTGCTGTACGGAGCACTGTAGTTCCTCCTCCCATGTTGCAGTAGCACCCAGCTTGGGAGGTGGGTCTGGCATCTAAAGAGCAAACAGTTCGCAGGTAAGAGATCTGAACAGGGAACTCGAGCGCATTTCGCACGTTGTAGCACGCTGCAGTGTGCATAAGCAGCCACCAGGTCTAGGCATGAGCGCAAGGCGTTGCCGTGACACGGTCGGCCCTTATGTACGAACGCCAGCCGTGTAGCGCGTGTGGCGAAGCGTGCTGCCTCTGCTCTGCCACACCTGATGCTTCTCATCGGGGACTGATCAAACCTCTCATGCATGAGGATGATCAAACCCTAATGCTCAAGCATGCTGTCGGCTCAGGGACGGGGACGCCTGCAACCCCCCCACACACACACACACACACACACACACACACACACTATAATGCGGGAAACATTCCCCTCTCCAGTCCTTCCCTATACGTTATGCTGCTTTTCCATAGGAAAGATCCGGAAACCCCTCCAAGAAAAAGGGCTCGTTTAGAGTCACGGTGGAATTGTGAGGGTAGCTGGTGCTGAATGTAACCTTTCACCCGGGCCGCTGATTAAATCATTAAGGTCTTTCTTGACGACGGTGATTGTGTGATGGGCTGAATATGGTATGTGGTTAATTAGTGGGAACGGAAGATTTGACCTGAACTCCTGCTTTGTACATAGATCCAACGGCAGGAAGGTGTTTTTAGCGTATAAAAGATTTTATAGCCAGTTGTGTACGAGTGCTTGTATTTGTCATGCCGTTTTCATAAGCGGACTTGGCATTAGTCATTAATACGCTGTGATAGGCACCAGCAGAAGTCTTAACTCTCGTTCCATAGGACCTTGGGCTTGGAAAACCACGAGCATAGAAACAGTCCAATTACGCACCTACAGTTTACTGTGTAAATTGTGAGGGGTTTAACGTGGGCACATATATTTTTAGCGTGAAGCTGTTGTTTACCTGATGCGAGTGGCACCTCCCTATGTCCCAAGCCTAACCTCTCTGGCTTGTTTACATGCTGGAGTTCACATGCTCAGCTGCCAGGCAAAGAGATGACGCATCACACCCCACAACAGTCAAAGGGTTGCGGAGCAGTAAACTAGTGCCAGATTACATGAGCTCTGGTCTATAGTTCTTTATCAGGTTTTCCCATACGCTCTTTGCCAGCAGCACAGTTGTTGAGTACGGCAGTCGTTGCTGCATTAGTCGTGTTTCTAATGTCTAAAACTATTTTGCTGTTATCCCTCGTCTCCTGGAAGCTTTATCGAGGTTTTGTTTTGCTATATCTTATCGTGGAATTACACATTTAGCAAACAATCTGGACTAATTTTAAAGAACTGCGAAAATAAGCTGTTTCTGTTGTTGTTGATAAACAAAGGGGAACTCCTGGGATGTGAGTACCAAAGTGTCTGCTCAGGTTATAACTCAGCAAAGGTGCCTGAAAGCGTCAGCCTGGGGTGAAAGGAAATTCCGCCCGTGTTTGTGCGTAGTTTAGACATTCAGAGGGACACCAAGAACGTTCCTTATGAGTAGTTTAGACATTCAGAGGAACACCAAGAACGTTCCTCATGAGTAGTTTAGACATTCAGAGGAACACCAAGAACGTTCCTCATGAGTAGTTTAGACATTCAGAGGAACACCAAGAACGTTCCTTATGAGTAGTTTAGACATTCAGATGAACACCAAGAATGTTCCTTATGAGTAGTTTAGACATTCAGAGGAACACCAAGAACGTTCCTCATGAGTAGTTTAGACATTCAGAGGAACACCAAGAACGTTCCTTATGAGTAGTTTAGACATTCAGATGAACACCAAGAACGTTCCTCATGAGTAGTTTAGACATTCAGATGAACACCAAGAACGTTCCTTATGAGTAGTTTAGACATTCAGAGGGACACCAAGAACGTTCCTCATGAGTAGTTTAGACATTCAGAGGAACACCAAGAACGTTCCTTATGAGCAGTTTAGACATTCAGATGAATATTCATTCCTTATGGGCCCCTGTACAATTAGAAGAATGTTGTTGAATTTATTTGCCATTTACAGAATTCACAGCTTGTTTCCATGGTGTTCTGCTTCTCCAAAATTAATTTTGGGCTGATTATGTAAATATCAGGACTGATGTAAATATTGGACTGTTTAGGGCCAATGCTAGGCTCAGAGGTGAAGCCTTTCTCTTTTATAGTAGTTTGATTTGGTGACATAGTAAATGTCTTTCCTGAATAGACACAGAATGAGATGCATGTTTTCAGAAATGATCTGGAAGTACAAAAAGTGCAATCCCTTTCGGACCTGCTTAAGCAGTGTGCATTGTGAGAATGACCACTACACATTGATGTTGTGTGTGTGTGTGTGTATGTGTGTGTGTGTGTGTGTGTGCTTGCCAACCTTGTACAGTCCATCTGGCCGTTGTGCCTGTCATCTGGAGCACCAGGTGTCAGCGTGGCTCACAACTTTGTCCTCTCCCACTATGGCTGTGTTTGGTGTGTGTGTGTGTGTGTGTGTGTGTGGGGGGTGGGTGTGCGTCAGTATGAGTTTCAACTTTGAAATATTCTCAGACAAACACCCAAAATTGAAAGCAGAGTCCCATAACAACCCTTATTTTATATCAACAATAGAGGATACATACGCTAGTAACAGTTTCCCACATTAATTCATTGTGTTTGTGAGTGTGTGTGTGTGTGTGTGAGCTGGTTCAGTAAAAATGCTGAGCCCCCTTGTTTCTGAGGACGTGGACTGTGGGTGTTCAGGGCCTTACGGAACAGCTGGTGGGTGAAGGAGCTTCCACTGGGTGTGTGTATTCGCACTGTAACATGCTGTAATGTAAGGTACACTTGTTACACTAGGGGTATGTTTTTAATTTGCATGCTTGTGTGTATGTGTACAAGACACACGTGTGTGTGCGTGCGTGTGTGTGTGTGTGTGTGTGCGTGTGTATATATTTTATTGGCATTGGGTTGAGCTGGTTGATAGAAGCAGGGGGTTTACATGACTTAAAGAGCCCTTATTGATGTCACACTAGGGGGCTACTTGCATGTATTGACTTGGGTCTGTGTGTGTGTGTGTTGGGGTTAGTATGTGTGTACAGGGTGTAGATTTATTTCATCATATGAAGGGGATCATATTGATGTGGTGGTGGGAATCTACAAGGTTATGGTTATCGGAGGACCTGCAAGGTTTTATCAACAAGCAGAGTAAAGTTGTGCATGATGTGTGTGTGTGTCTCCAGCAGGAAGGATGAGTGTGTTTTCACTGTGTCTGTTTCACAGTTCACTCCCTTTAGTGCTGATGTATTAAGCTCAATCATGTGTATGTGTGAAGCTATGTTTTAAGTGAGCTGTATCTTAACAGAACTGGTGTGTGTGCGTGTGTGTGTGCGCTGGGTGCCTTTATAATGCCTCACACTTAAAGTGACAGCTGTAGAGTGACTGGGGCAGGGAGTGGGTGGGCGTTTTCCAGGACCCACCCATTTACCCAAGTAGCTTAAACTCATATGCAACACAGTCAGACACATGAGGTATTTTAGGAACAGTGACGCTCTGTGTTTGTGTGTTTGTGCGTGTGTGTGCGTGTGTGTGTGTATGTTTTAGTAAGAGAAAGCAAGCTATGGGTGAGAAAATAATGACAAAACTGTCTCCGGTATCAAATTTATTTGTGCATGTGGCCAGGATGAGTGTTTTTAGTCTGTGTGTGTGTATGCGTGTTTGTGCTCTGTGTGTGTGTGTGTGTGTGTGTGTGTGTGTGTGCATGTGTGTGTGTGTGTGTGTGTGTGTGTGTGGTCCTGAGCTGGCTGATTTGCCATGTGCTTGTGCCGAGAGTCCATCTGTGTTGGCTTGTCAGAGGGGTCAGGGAGGGATAAGGGGAACACTGTGTGTGTGTTTGTGTGTATAGGTGTGTGTGTGTGTGTGTGTGTGAGGGTTTGTATGCGCGTGCGCATGTTAGCAGGAGTGTGTGTGTGGACATGCCAAGGTCCTGTCAGCTATCTGGGAGAGTAATGAGACAGTAGGAGAGGGTGTTCTGAAAAAGTGTGCGTGTGTGTGTGTGTGTGTGTGTGTGTGTGTGTGTGTGTGTGTGTGTGGTTGAGGGGCTATTAAGTCACATGAGGTGAACTCATCGTCTGCCCATGTTACTTCATAATGAAGTGAGTCCTGTCCTCTTTCTTTCCCTTCTTGTTTGCTCCTCCTCTCCTTCTCTCCTCCTCTGCTCCTCTCTTCCTCTCCTCTCGTGACGGGGGCTTGTTTTTCCAGGAAGTGGTGCCATTGCCTTGTCTCTCTCGCTGCCTCGCAGTGCCAGTCCCCACGTTCCACCCCCAACCCCCCCCCCCCTCCACCCCTCAGGGCAACCTGGGAAATATCCGCCACTGCTGCAACATTTCATCCAGCTCCACAGGCACCGAGTCCAACTCTGCAGCCTGAGAGAGAGAGAGAGAGAGAGAGAGAGAGAGAGACTGAGACTGGGGGAGGGGTATAATGGGAGACAGGAAGAGGAAGGCACAGGGACAGACTGGGGGAGAGAGAGAGAGGAAGAGAGAGAGAGAGGAAGAGAGAGAGGAAGAGGGGGGGGCAGGTCAGAAGGGTCAGTGTGGCAGGGTTTGTCTTGTTTTCTTACTACTCTGTTTTCCTTGAGTTTAAGCTTGGCTTAAAACGACTGATTCTCTGACCACAATGTCTTTCTCTCTGCCCACTCCCCACCCCCCTGTTACTCTCCTGTGTTACCAAGAAGGTGATGTTGCCCACGGGAGCTCCTTTCCGCTGGTTCCAGTAGGACGACGAGCGAGCGGACTTCCTGCCCAGCTTCAAATAACAGACTGCCAATCCACCACCGCAATGCCACCGCCCATCGGACTGCTCCGGGCCTGTAAACACTGGCCATGACTAAACAAACAAACAAACAAACAAACAAACAAACAAACACTCTCTCGGAATGGGGAGAGAAGGCACTATGTAAGAATGATGCTGTTTCTTCTGAACCAAAAATAAACTGCCCTGGCAGCATGTCATCACTTTCTTTGGTTTGTTTTGGTTTGTTTTGGTTTGTTTTGGTTTGTTTGTCCCGCCCACCCCATCCCCCCTCCCCCTCCTTTTTTTTTTTCTATGTTCCGTTCCGGAACCATTTGACTTTTTATTTAGAGTCTTGTCCTTTATAGGACACCGTAGGAACTCTTCACACCAAATAGAAAATGTACAATCATTTTAATTTCCGTGTTTTGTGTTCCTGTTTGTCTCATGTGGAGGAATGCTGTATTTACTTTAGAGAATGTAAACGTAAGACTCTGTTTTAAAGCTAGTTTGTAATCCAGAGCTCCGTCGTACCATTAGAACCAGTGTTCTTACTGACTGCGTCTCTAGAGTCAGATTGGACTTTTTATGTTGTTTTTTTTGGGGGGGGGGTATTCAGTTGGTCATAAAACAATGGTTTTCAAATTGCCGTTTGATATCAAACCAGATAAAACAAAACATTATAACGTAGCATCCCTTTTGCAAAACACGCAGAAAATCCTTTATTGTTATTTTCTGTATTGTGAAATGGAAGTCATTGGACGATGGACATTGGGGGAGGAGGACGGAGCCCTGCGGGAGACACGCCACATCCCAGCCTGCCCTCCCACGCCACGCCGCCCTGCCGCATGCTGATTGGTTCAGCAGAAATCAGGGTGTTACCCATTGGTGCAGGAGGAGCAGAGGCTAGTACTGGTCCTCAGCCTGGCCAGACGTGTCCCCGAGGATTCCAAACGTGTCCCCGAGGATTCCAGACATGTCCCCGAGGATTCCAGATGTGTCCCAGAGGATTCCAGACGTGCCCCCGACGTTTCCCGCTGTGTCCCAGCGCTTTCCGGCCGTGTCCCAGAGGTCTCCATTCGTGCGTTCGCTAGTCCGCCACGTTCATCCTCCTCTTCCTGCAGTGTAACCACAGAGACTGGGGCACCAGAAGACATCCCTCTCACCGCCACTGCAGCCGCCATTTTGGATAGACGACAGCACGGGTGGCCTGGCGGTCCGTCTGCTCGGCCCCGCCCACTGTTGTTGTGTCGTGTTCGCAAGCTGAGGCTTGTCCAGAGGTCTCCCAGGGTTACGGTGGTGATGGACAAGGTTCCGGCAGTGTGTAAGGGTCTCCAGTAAGACTCCCGTGACTCCCCAGCCACCATGCTGGAGGCTGTGTTTGTAAACTGAATAAATAAATGAATGCATGTATCTGTGTCAGAAATCAACAGCTCTGAGGTCGCAGTTCCCCTCAGCTTTGGAATAAATAGAGGTACCAACGAAACCGGTTTGACCCTGGAATATGTAACATGAGTGTGTTCTTGGTGTTGTAAACCAGTGGTCTGAATGGAGATTAGAAATCAGAGGCAGGGCGCAACTGTGAAGTGACAAGTCAATTAAGGTGAAAACCATGACCAGTCAAACGTTCCAGCTTCCCAGAGCTTTTTGTGTGTGTGTGTGTGTGTGTGTGTGCGTGTGGAGCATGTGTGCAGAGTGTGCAGGGATGATTTTTAGACCATGTGTGGGATAAAGCAGTCACTTGAGGGTATTTTTGTTAGTAGTGTAGGAGTGAATGAGAGCGTCTCTGCTTCCTTCTTCTTTCTCTCCGAGTAGCTCCTGTCT
>JAGXOD010000004.1:0-37500 GCA_020368025.1 Brachyhypopomus occidentalis | reverse complement strand
GAGCCTGGCAGAGTAGCAGGAAGACCAGAGGGGGAGGGAGGGAGGGAGGGAGGAAACGAGGGAGGGACAGGCCTTTAAAGGAGGATGGGTGGAGATATAGATAGAAACAGTGATGGAGAAGCCTGGAGACCTGGAAGAACTATACATCCGGATTGTTGAATGGGGGAGAGAGAGAGAGAGAGAGAGAGAGAGAGAGAGAGAGAGAGAGAGAGAGAATGAGAGAGGGAGAGAGAGAGAGAGAGAGAGAGAGAGAGAGAGAGAGAGAGAGAGAGAGAGAGAGGGAGAGAGAGAGGGGGAGAATGAGAGGGAGAGAGAGAGAGGAGAGAGAGAGAGAGAGAGAGAGAGAGAGAGAGAGAGAGTGAGAGAGGGAGAGAGAGAGAGAGAGGAACCTAATAGAACCAAAACCAAAACTTTGATTCACATTACACATTTTAAACACATTTCAGATCACAGAGGACAAAACATTCATTGTTCATGTTAATATAATATTAAATGAAATTCAAGAAATCAAGTTTCTTAAAGGTTCATTCAACGATGTTGTATTTAAGGAGCACTGTATGTTCTCTTGGTCCTTTTATATATCCGTGTAGTTCTGTACGGTGCGGTCGGCTCCTGCTCACAGCTCTACTGCTCCGGTCTTCTCTGAGGTCTTCAGCCATGTGTGTGTACAAAGCCATGTGTGGAGAGCAAGTTCTCTTCTGCCTGAGGACGTCACGTCTGTAGCCACCATCTGACCTGCTCCAAACCCGCCCCACATATTTGTTTGTTGTCCTTGGTGGGGGTGGGGATGCCACCATCCTGAAAAGCTACAGGGTTTTGGGTTGTGCGGGGTAAGAGCACACACACGGTTCATATGAAACAATCCCGTAAAGGGTCCCATAAAGGGTCCCGATCAAGGCTCGGAGAACCTACTGGCATTCAGGCCTGTTTACCTGTGAACACTACAGCACACACTTGCACAACAGAATCAGGGCTGCCTTTCATACTGGGCGCAGAGAGAGAGGAAGTGAACGATGGATCCGTGTGTATGTGTGAATGAGTGTGTGTGCGTGCATCTTTGTATGTGTTTGTGTGCATTTCTGTGTGAGTATGTGAGTGTGATGGAGTGTGTTTGTAAGTGAGGGTGGGTATGTGTGAGTGTGTATATCTGTGTGTATGTTTGTGTGCATGTATCTGTATGTGTGAGTCTGTATATCTGTGAGTATGTGAGCATGAGGGAGTGTGTGCATGTGTGTGTGAGTGTGTGTGATTGGTTATTGGCCGCTGGTGAAACAGGAGTGGTGTGCAGGGAGGCAGGGCAGCTTGCTGAATCTATATGAGTTCTGCCTCCAAATGGCCTGCAGAACTCAACCAAGACAATTCTGTGAGTGTGTGTGAGTGTGTGTGAGTGTGAGAGTGTGTGTGAGAGTGTGTGTGTGTGTGTGTGTGTGTGTGTGTGTGTGTGTGTGTGTGTGTGTGTGAGTGCGCGTGTGTGTGTGTGTGTGTGTGTGTGTGTGTGTGTGTGTGCTGTGAGCATGAATGTGTCATTATGAGTGTGTGTCTGTTTTGTTCATTGTGACATGAAAGGTGTGTGTTTGTTTACATATATGTACATGTGTGTGTGTGCGTGTGTGTGTATGTGTGTACGGGGATGTGTGTGTGTGTAGAAGGAGAATGTGTGAGATACTCTGCTGAGAGAATGCTGCAGTGCTCCTGTGCTGGTTAATGATTAATACATGGTAGGGAAAGGTTGACTTCGTTAACACACCACCATGTGACCACTCCACTGAGGCGTGCTATGACCCTGATCCCAAAGTGTGTGTGTGTATGTGTGTGTGTGCGTGTATGTGTGTGTGCGTGCATACATGCATTCCATGTGTGGTAGTGTGAATATTTCTGGCTGGGGTGGATATCAACATATATTTTCCCCATATTGTCTACTGATCAGCTGCATGTGTGTGTGTGTGTGTTTTTACATTACGCATATTTATTAATTTCTTTAGCATTGAGGCTATGGCCCATGGCCCATGCTAGGTAATTGATAGACTATGGTAAATCCGGTTACTCTGGAATCAGTATGGCATTCAAGGCCTGTCACCCGCCAGCAGGAAGGCTAGCAGGAAGGCTAGCAGGAAGGCTAGTCTGGACACGACTGGCTGCAAGCTCATGGAGGCATTAGCGTCAGAGCTAGCCATGGTTAGCTTAGCATAAAGCGATATGGCTGTGAGCTGTGAGGGGCCCTTGTTCCTGTCGTCACTGTCCAAGCGGGTCTCCATGGCGTCTGTCTGCAAATACGGACCAGACGTCACCATCGCTGGGACGAGCACTGGGCAGTGATGACAGAAACGGAGAGGAAGAGAGAGAGAGAGAGTGTGTGTGTGTGTGTGTGTAACAGAAAGAGAAGCGCCTCTGTTTCATTTCACAGTCTCATGACACACATAAACAACGAGACAAACACACACACACTTGAACAGATACACACACAGGGCGCCGTTTGACTGTACTAATACCACCGCATAGAAAAGTAGGACAAAAATGCCTTAATATACAGTGTCCAGGTCGTCTTCTAGCACAGACAGGGAACCCTGCAGAAGTGGCAGACGTGCAGGGGTTTGCCTCTATGATATGCTCTAATTGTTGTTAAGGCTTCAGCATTGGTATGGTTACATGTCCTCTTTGCTGTACCAAAGCGGTCTGTAGTGTGTGCTAGCTTGGAGACGTGCACTAAAGCAGATCTGTTCCAAAGCAGCCTGTGTGTGCGCGTGTGTGTGTGTGTGTACGCGTGCGTGCGTGCGTGTGTGTGTGTGTGTGTGTGTTCCAGTGCCGGGCTGTGAGGCGGAGCGGATTTCAGCCTGCGTGCCTCTCGCCCCTTTCTGCACATATCCCAGCATGCAGCGGGTCTGACTGCCCGCTCTAGGGACTGCGTGACCACCATCAGTCACGGTTCTGCGTCTCTCGTGCGCAAACGCACACACGCACACACACGCACACACACACACACGCACACACACAGACACACACACACACACCGAGCAAGAAGCTCTCCGTGAAATCCTACTCCCCTGAGCAGGGGTGAAATGCGGGTCTGGCTGGCAGTGACCTCTCTCGTTTCCATGGATACGGCGGACTATAAATAAAACAGGGTTTTTCTCCAGGCAGTTTGGCAGAACCGTAGGGGCCTGCTAGTAGTGAGCGTGTCTCTCTCTCTCTCTCTCTCTCTCTCTCTCTCTCTCTGTCTCTCTCTCTGTCTGTCCCCCTCCCTCTCTGCGCGGCGCTGTGGTGTCCTGGTGTGCGGGCCGTGCTGCTCCCAGCTCTTCCGCTGCTCTGCCCAGACAAAGGGGCTGTATTCACGCCCACCGCCCCAACCAGCACCGCGCACACCGGATTCTTCCCGTTCAGGGCGTGACACGTGGGTGTGGATGTATGTGTGTGTGTGTGTGTGTGTGTGTTGTGTGTGGGTGTGTGTGTGTGTGTGTTGTTTGTGTGTGGTGTGTTGTGTGGTGTGTGTCATGTGGTGTGTGGGTGTGTGTGTGTGTGTGTGTGGAGTGTGTGTGTGTGTGTTTGGTGTGTGTGTGGATTGTGTGTGTGTGTGTGTGCACACACGAGGCCTCACTTCGCCAGTTCAGCACACCCGTAATTGCCACACAGAGGCTCTTCCATTTCTGAGTGACTATGACTCACACTTGTGAACACGCGTGTCTGCGTGCGTGTGAGCGTGTGTGTGAGCGTGTGTGAGCGTGTGTGTGTGTGTGTGTGTAGCTGACGGTAGATAACAGGAAGGGAAGAGTGTTTCACTACTATCATGTTGTGAAAATACTTTGGCATGTTAGTCTGTCCCACTTAACCCAGCACACCCTGAGAAACACCAGCATGGCTGTTCTAGATTTAATATTTAAATTTAGCCCAGACAAATCCGAATATTATACCACATTCATACGCATGCACAATGCTCACACACCAGAGCAGACACCAGAGTCTCTCTTTCTGTCTCTCTCTGTCTCTCCAGTTCTCACCAGAATCACTGCCGGGGTGAAAGGGTGTGGGACTCTGAGGAAGTAAAGGCTGTCCTGTAAAAATAAAACTACGGTCATCCAGAATGCTCTTGAGTTGGAACTCCCTGAGTCACCCCCCTACTCTCTCTCTGTCTTTCTTTCCCTCTCTCTCTCCCTCTCTCCCCCTCTCCCTCTCTCTCTCCCTCTCTCTCTCTGCTGTGGAATGGGAGGGGTTAAATGTCTCTCTCTATGTCTCTCGAAGTGTCTCTCTCTGCTATGGAGTGTGAGGGGTTAAATGTCTCTCTCTATGTGTCTCTCTTTGCTGTGCAGTGTTAGGGGTTAAATGTCTCTCTCTCTATGTCTCTCTCTCTCTCTCTGCTGTGGAGTGTGAGGGGTTAAATGTCTCTCTCTATGTCTCTCTCTCTGCTGTGGAGTGGGAGGGGTTAAATGTCTCTCTATGTCTCTCTCTATGTCTCTCTGCTGTGGAGTGGGAGGGGTTAAATGTCTCTATCTCTCTCTATGTCTCTCTCTCTCTGCTGTGGAGTGGGAGGGGTTAAATGTCTCTCTCTCTCTCTCTATGTCTCTCTCTATGTCTCTCTCTCTCTCTCTGCTGTGGAGTGGGAGGGGTTAACTGCGTTCCTGCTGCAGTCCCCTTGCTCCTCGGCCTCCTGCCCTCGCTCTGATTAATCATGGAGGGGAAACGACGCAGTAGACCGTTACACGCACACACACTTTCTCTCTCTCCCACACACACGCGCGCACGCACACACACACACACACACACACACACACGCACGCACAACACACGCTGAGGTGCACCCACACACTCACATACGCTCACACATGCACGCACGCACACACAGCGGATCATTTTTCTTGCAGAGATTTGGTCTCGGTCTCACACACACTCTCTCTCTCGTTCTCACACGGACCGTTCCGCTCTTGCCTGCAGGGGATATTGGGTGGTGGGTGGCTGGTGGTGGGGGGAGGGGGGTACTGTGTGTGTGTGTGTGTGGAATGGAGCAGTGTTCACAGTGGCCCTGTCACATGTTGCAGTTGCACAAACCAACACACTCTTTCACTCACATAGACATACACTGGTACACACCCTCTCTCTTCTCCACATACCCCCCACACACACACACACACACACAAACACACACACACACACACACACACACACACCGAGTGATCTCTCACCAGGGGTCAGTGGGACTGAAGATCAGCTCAGACCGCCAGACCGCTGCAATGCTTTTTTCTCTCTCTTTCACTCTTTCTCTCTCTCCCTCTTTCTCTCCCTTTCTTTTTTCTCTCTGGGTGACGGTGACACAGAGAGAAAGCGTGGGGTTGGCTGGGTGGGGGCTGTGGGGTTGGGTGGGTGGGGGCTGCGGGGTGCTGGGTGGAGGGTGGGGTGGAGGGTCACAGAGCTGTCTCTCTTCCTGCACACAACACGCTCTTTTTATCTCCCTTCAGAGAATCCCACTGCAGTGGGGGAGTGTCTGTGTGTGTGTGTGTGTGTGGGGGGTGTGTGTGTGTGTGTGTGTGTGTGTGTGAGTAAGCGTGTGCGCACATGCGTGCGTGCTTTGAGAGGTTTACGATGCCTGAGTACCTCTGTCCCCTGGACCCTGAGGCCCTCCCCACACCCACCCCCCCCCCCCGTCTCTCTCCGGAAGCTTCTCCAGAGCATCTGAGCATGACGGCAAAACAGTCCCACTCTTTGTAGATGCTGAGAGAGAGAGAGAGAGAGAGAGAGAGAGGAGAAAGAATGGGAGAGAAGGAGAGAGAGACAGAAAGAGAGATAGAATGAGACAGAGAGGAAGAGAGACAGGGAAGGAAAGAATTTGCTTTCTCCATGGGTGCTGAAAGGCGAGCTTTCTGATGTTGGTGGCATGGATGGTGGAACAGGCCACGCGGAGCTGTAGCAGAACAGGGCAGCAACCCAGCACCTCCACGGATCCGCTCACAGCTCGGCACGACGCGGAAGGAGACGCAGCACAACCCCATCAGCCTGTCCCACTCAGGCCTGGGGAAGCTCACGCTCCCTCTGGTCTGATTAAAATCGTAAAATCGAGTCGTTCAGTGAGGGAATCTGAAGGAAGACTGCGGAAGTTTAGGTGACTGACATGTTGATATCTGCGTTACTCCATGTCTCTGAGCTGCACTTCCACGTCTGGGCCTGTTTGTCAGAGGATGCAATGACATGGTGCTGCGCTATTTTCAACCCGACTTCAACTCCTCCTCTTCCTCCTCCTCTTCCTCCTCTTGGAGGGCATTTCAAAAAGAGGGGGAAAATTAAAAAATGGAAGGAGAAAAGACCTAAGAAAACCTTTTCTTCTAAGTCTGGCTAAAACATCTGCCACCTCCATCATGACGGAGCTTCCTCCCCGCGCTCCCCTACCAACACACCTGGTCCGCACTACACGTCTCACTCTCCTGTACTACATCTGTGCTTACACTGTCATGACTGTCTCACTCTCTTGTACTACATCTGTGCTTACACTGTCAGAAATGTCTCACTCTCCTGTACTACATCTGTGCTTACACTGTCAGAACTGTCTCACTCTCCTGTACTACATCTGTGCTTACACTGTCAGAACTGTCTCACTCTCCTGTATTACATTCAGCTGAGTGTCTCAGCCAGTGTAGCTTCCAGAAGTGCTTTGTAGCTCAGAGAGACACATGGGAATTTTGTGGGCCCACTTAGACTCATGCATTATTGTGTTGACAGGAGGATGCGGTAACAGGCTCTTATATGAGCTTATGGTGTCATACTGGAGGATATATGTGTTCAGCATCCACTTCATTAGAATGATGAGTGTATTAGAAACCCTTCTGAAGGTCTGCCACAGATGTAGCGTTTTAAGGGATTGTTATCAGGTCCCTTTCAGATCCCTTCTACAAGACAGGGACTGGCAGACTGCTTACATGTCAGCAGTGCCGATGACACAGGTACAACCCCCTGAGAAACCCAGCCCAGCACTACCACGCCACCATTTCAGTCTCACTGCTGGGTTGCCAGTGTTCCTCCTCCTGAATCCCCTCCGGTGAGCAGAGGATCTGTGGAAGAGCTGCAGTGATCAGTGAGAACAGGTGTATGTTTCTAATACAGCAGCCAGTGCATGTACACCTCTCTTTTTAATCTCTGGTGCCTTTTGTTCATCAAAATGTTCATCTTTCTATGTAACAATGTTTTTTTGCTGATTACATGTATAAGTGTTCTGGTGTGCTCTGTGGATTGGTGCCATGACGCTGTGCTGCTGTGATGCTGTGGCGCAGTGATGCAGTGATGTTGTGGTGTTGTGATGCTGTGGTGTTGTAATGCTGTGATGCTGTAGTGTTGTGATGCTGTGGTGTTGTGATGCTGTGATGTTGTGATTCTGTGACGCTGTGATGTTGTGGTGTTGTGATGCTGTGGTGTTGTGACGCTGTGATGTTGTGGTGTTGTGTGGTGCTGTGATGCTGTGACGCTGTGATGCTGTGATGCTGTGATGTTGTGGTGTTGTGATGCTGTGGTGTTGTGCTGCGCTGTGATGCTGTAGTGTTGTGATGCTGTGGTGTTGTGTGGCGCTGTGATGCTGTGACACTGTGATGTTGTGGTGTTGAGTGGTGCTCTGATGCTGTGACATGGTGCTATGACGCTGTCGCGCTGTGACGTGATGCTGTGGTGTTGTGGTGCTGTGATGCTGTGACTTTGAGGTGCTGAGACACTGACGCTGTGGCACTGTGATGCTGTGACGTTGCACTGTGACATTGTGATGTTGTGACATTGTGGCACTGTGTTGTTGTGGCACTGTAACACTGTGGTGCTGTGAGGTTGTTGCTTGGTGACATTGTGATGCGATGCTGTGACATTGTGGCACTGTGATGCTGTGGCACTGTGACACTGTGGTATTGTGATGCTGTGACACTGTGACACTGTGGTATTGTGATGTTGTGGCGTGGTGACATTGTGATGCTGTGACACTGTGACACTGTGGTATTGTGATGTTGTGGCGTGGTGACATTGTGATGCTGTGACACTGTGGTATTGTGATGCCGTGTTTAGTGAGTGCTTCTAGCTGCTGCGAGGAATGCTGAGTACCAGTTTCAGGTATTTTAGAACTTTTTGTATGACCAAAGAAACACGCTACAAAGACAATAATAACAATTGACCCAATGTTACACAATTCATCATGGAATTTATCTGATCTTATGAGAGTAAGTTCAAATGTGTTACAAATGTGTTTTTATGTGTTTATCAAATGACGTGAACACAATCTTTGTGTGCTTTAAATATTTATCTCTCTTATATGAAGTTTGTTACTTGCTCTTTCCAGAGTAATGGTATGCTGAGATTTTCCTCTCAAGTCATGGCAGTCACAAATACACAGTGCCAGTGTTTATGGACAGAGGTTCGCTCTAGACCAGTTCGCTCAAGACCAGTTCGCTCTAGACCAGTTCGCTCAAGACCAGTTCGCTCTAGACCAGTTCGCTCAAGACCAGTTCACTCTAGACCAGTTCGCTCTAGACCAGTTGGCTCTAGACCAGTTGGCTCAAGACCAGTTGGCTCTAGACCAGCTCGCTCTAGACCAGCTATTGCCACATCTACTCTAGCACAACTGTTTCCACTTGTCTCCTTATCAAGCTCTGGAAGAGGCCCTAAATCCGTGGCATTAGTGCAATTAGTCCAAACACTGAACTGTGCAGAACTGTGGCCCTCCAGGCCTGGAGCTGTCTGTCTGGGGCTAATGAATGCCCAGAGGTGGGGTAGTGGAGTTTTGAGGCTAAACTTAATCTGTGTTTGGGGAGTCGGGCTTGTGTGCTTTGCGACCTTGGGAACTTTCACAGTGGCTGAACAGATCACTTCCCTCCTCTCTTTCAACATCTGCCATCTGTTCATCTGCCCTCACTACTCCTTCTCCTTCTCGCCATCTTTCTCTCTTGCCATCTACCTATTTCTCACCATCTCATAACTTTACATTGTCATGTTTAAAGTGCTGTTTGCTAAAGTGCATTTGTTCACTAAATTGAAACACACACTAACAAATGTCATAATTTAAGTAAAAATGTTAATTGTTCACATGTAATTCTAAAGCAGCATCAACCAATAAAAAACAATTAGGCATTTGGAGTACATGCAGAGCAAATGAGTAGCAATGTACAGTGGGGAGAACAAGTATTTGATACACTGCTGATTTTTCAGGTTTTCCCACTTGCAAAGCATGTAGAAGACTGTAATTTTTATCATAGGTACTCTTCAACTGTGAGTGATGGAATCTAAAACAAAAATCCAGAAAAATACATTGTATGATTTTTAAATAATTAATTTCCATTTTATTGTGTGAAATAAGTATTTGATACACCAGAAAAAAGAAACTTAATATTTGGTACAGAAACCTTTGTTTGCAATTACAGAGATCAGACGTTTCCTGTAGTTCTTGTCCAGGTTTGCACACACTGCAGCAGGGATTTTGGCCCACTCCTCCATACAGATCTCCTCCAGAGCCTTCAGGTTTCGGGGCTGTCGCAGGGCCACACGGACTTTAAGCTCCCTCCAAAGATTTTCTATTGGATTCAGGTCTGAGACTGGCTAGGCCACTCCAGGACCTTAAGATGTTTCCTACGGAGCCAATCTTTAGTTGCCCTGGCTGTGTGTTTTGGGTCGTTATCATGCTGGAAGACCCAGCCACGACCCATCTTCAGTGCTCTTACTGAGGGAAGGAGGTTGTTGGCCAAAATCTCACGATACATGGCCCCATCCATCCTTCCCACAATACGGTGCAGTCGTCCTGTCCCCTTTGCAGAAAAGCATCCCCAAAGAATGATGTTTCCACCGCCATGCTTAACGGTTGGGATGGTGTTCTTGGGGTTGTACTCATCATTCTTCTTCCTCCAAACATGACGAGCGGAGTTTAAACCAAAAAAGTTCTATTTTTGTCTCATCAGACCACATGACCTTCTCCCATTCCTCCTCTGGATCATTCAGATGGTCATTTGCAAACTTCAGACGGGCTTTGACATGCGTTGGCTTGAGGAAGGGCACCTTGCGTGCACTGCAGGATTTTAATCCTTGACGGCATAGAGTGTTACTGATTGTTTTCTTTGAGACTGTGGTCCCAGCTCTATTCAGGTCATTGACCAGGTCCTGCCGTGTAGTTCTGGGCTCATTCCTCACCTTCCTCAAGATCATTGATGCTCCACGAGGTGAGATCTTGCATGGCGCCCCAGACCGAGGGAGATTTTCCGTTATTTTGTATTTCTTCCATTTTCTAATAATTGCACCAACAGTTGTTGCCTTCTCACCAAGCTGCTTACCTATTGTCCTGTAGCCCACCCCAGCCTTGTGCAGGTCTACAATTTTATCCCTGATGTCCTTACACAGCTCTCTGGTCTTGGGCATTGTGGAGATGCTGAAGTCTGATTGATTGAGTGTGTGGACAGGTGTCTTTTATACAGGTAACGAGTTCAAACAGGTGCAGTTAATACAGGTAATGAGTGGAGAACAGGAGGGCTTCTTAAAGAAGAACTAACATGTCTGTGAGAGCCACAATTCTTACTGGTTGATAGATGATCAAATACTTATTTCACACAATAAAATGGAAATTAATTATTTAAAAGTCATACAATGTATTTTCCTGGATTTTTGTTTTAGATTCCATCACTCACAGTTGAAGAGTACCTATGATAAAAATTACAGTCTTCTACATGCTTTGCAAGTGGGAAAACCTGAAAAATCAGCAGTGTATCAAATACTTGTTCTCCCCACTGTATAGTAATGGACACAAACATATAAACACACAGAGAACACACAGCACAGAGGACATACAGCACAGAGAACACACAGAACACCCAGCACACAGAACACCCAGCACACAGAACACACAGCACACAGAGCACAGAGAACACACACCACACACAGCACAGAGAATACACAGAACACAGAGCACTGAGAACACACACCACACAGAGCACAGAGAACACACAGCACAGAGAACACACACCACACAGACAACAGAGAACACACACCACAGAGAACACACAGAACACAGAGCACAGAGAACACACACCACACAGAGCACAGAGAACACACACCACACAGACAACAGAGAACACACAGAACACAGAACACAGAGGACACACAGCACACAGAGCACAGAGAACACAGAACACAGAACACAGAGGACACACACCACACAGAGCACAGAGAACACACAGCACAGAGAACACACACCACACAGACAACAGAGAACACACACCACAGAGAACACACAGAACACAGAGCACAGAGAACACACACCACACAGAGCACAGAGAACACACACCACACAGACAACAGAGAACACACAGAACACAGAACACAGAGGACACACAGCACACAGAGCACAGAGAACACAGAACACAGAACACAGAGCACAGAACACAGAGAACACAGCAAAGAGGACACATAACACACAGCACAGAGGACACACAGCACACATAGCACAGAGGACACACAGCACACAGCACACAGAGCACAGAGGACACACAGCACAGAGCACACAGAACACAGAGCACAGAGACACAGAGAACACACACCACAGAGAGCACAGAGAACACACACCACAGAGAGCACAGAGAACACACACCACACAGAGCACAGAGAACACACAGAACACAGAACACAGAGAACACACAGCACACAGAGCACAGAGAGCACAGAGAACACACACCACAGAGAGCACAGAGAACACACACCACACAGAGCACAGAGAACACACAGAACACAGAACACAGAACACAGAGAACACACAGCACACAGAGCACAGAGAGCACAGAACACAGAGCACAGAACACAGAGAACACAGCAAAGAGGACACAACACAGAGAACACACAGCACAGAGGACACACAGCACACACAGCACAGAGGACACACAGAGCACAGAGATCACTGCAAGCATTATGTCAGTTTTCACTGTGTCAGTTTTTCAGTTTTTCACAGAGTACAGCTTTCTGAAAGGATCAGTGAAAAGCTGCAATTCTCCAGCATTTTACTTCCATCTTATTGTTTTTTTTCTACATCATTTTTCCTCTACATGACAGTGACTGGTATACAGCAGAAATCCCTATGAATGGGACAACTTCTTTATGTTATGGACTTGGCTTGTGGTGACATTGTGGTGCCCTTAATGGATGCACATCAGCAGGGGTTGTTTCCCGTGCTGTCTGGCTAGGGTAGATATCACGTCTGATGTAGAGGAATAATTATCTCTGTAAAGCCAACTCAACAGTTTGGCTGTGTTTTTATACTGTGCCGATCCTTCTCTTCTCAAACCACTTAACCATCATGCATATTCATGATTTTCCCCTTGTGCAGTTTCCAATATGATCTTTGATATCAGTGTTTTTATTTCTTACTCTGGTGTCTAGTTGATTTTCAGTTGTGCCTATGCATTTGACAGTTGTGCGTGTGTGTGTGAGTGTGTTTTCAAAGCAAAGTTTTATGAACAAAATTTATATGCTTTTGAGTCAGTTGTTTGCTCACTCTCCCACGTAGGCTTGGTTTCCAGATCGTTCCACCTGGCACAAGGTGGATCAATAAGGACCTTGTGTGGGAGGGTCATATCTGATTGACAGCACGTCCTACACATTCATCTGATTGGCTAGCAAGTGCAGACACAGCCTCCAATTAATCAATTCTGGCTTCAGGAGTTAATGTAAGACTGCAAACGGCAGAAAGAACTCAGAAAACTTTGGCTGCAGTTCTGGGAAGTTTCTGAATGATCCATTTAATCTTTAATTTACCCAGACTTATTTACAATGGGCAAATGGGTAGAGTCTCTGGAAGGTAGTCTATGTTCAGACATGGGCAACCTCTCATGCCAGTGACTCCACGCTAAGTAGCAACATCATTGCTAGCCAAGTTAGAACTGTTTGGTTGATCTGCTGCACTCAGACATTTGGGTTTTGGCTTGTGTGTGTGTGTGTGTGTGTGTGGTGACTCTGTGCGCTGCAGGAAAGATAGAGGTTTGGCTGTGCTTGACGCTGATGCTTTGATGAGTGCCTCTGTCGTCTGGCCCAGCTGTGTGTGGAATCATCCGGAATGAGGTGAACCAGCCCCTAGCTCAGCTGTGGACAGCGCCACAGTGTGGTCACAAACGGCCAGTCCCAACTTGGAAGAGCCGACCACTATTCCAGCTGTGGACCCTGCAAATGTTGATATTTTGTCTGCATGGAGACCAAATTTTACATGCAGACAAATTCTGTTCCAAGTTCTAACAAATTCTGCATGTTAATGTATTCATCAGGACCAGGTCCAGATACGTACAGACACAGACCAGAACCATCAATCTCAACCTTTAAATCCAACAAACTTTATTTAAATTTTAGGTACAGTGTGATGTCACTATTTACAAAGCACATCTGAGGTACAAAAAAGAACAAAAAAAAAGAAAGTAATAAACAACAAAATACACACATTGGTCCTTCCTTTGCTTCCAGAGAACGTGCTGTGCAATAAAAACAGTAGATGTGTAAAATATGAACACAACCCTCACTCCAGAGGCTAAAGGACACCGCACACGTGTGCTGGTTGCGTGCTAGTTGCGTGCTGGTTGCGTGCTAGTTGCGTGCCGCTCAGGTGAGCACAGAGGCCTTGGCTTCATGGGCAGCACCTCTGACGTCCTCCCTCTGCTGACAGGCACAGCCTTGCCAGTCTGGTGTGCATTAGCGCAGCAGGGCCACCAGGGAGCGCTGGTCAGCCCTCTCCATTCGTCATTACGTCGTTATGGATTATTTACAGGTAAAATATAGTAATGTGATGTTCACGAGAGTCTGTAGCTCAGGGGTGTGTGTGTGTGTGTGTGTGTGTGTGTGTATAGAGTTGTCTGGTAGATGAGTGGATTTGTTGTCCTATGTTCGTATTCATCTGGCGGACGCAGGAGCCAGCAGGTGAGCGGGTTTACTGGGGATGGGCGGTTTGACATACGGGGAACTAGGTTTGGTGTTCACCGTGTTAAAGTTCCTCCTCAACTGGGCCACCCGGCTTCCATAGGAATTACTGGTCCTCTCTTCATTTACCACTCCTTAAGTGAGAGAGAGATGGAGACATAGAGAGAGAGGGGGGAGAGAGGGGGGGGGAGAGAATGAGTGTCAATAGACATTAGACCAGGACGTGGGGTAACCTCAACCTCAGGCTCACCCAAACATTCAATCATCAGTCCTAGTCTTGTAATGATAAGCTTTTTATTGGCTGTAAATCTCCACTGCCTGTAGAAAGCTTTTAGGACCCTGACATGGACCAGCTGGGAATTCAATATACACAGCCGCCTTTCCTCTGTGTGTGTGTGTGTCTCTCTCTCCGTCTCTCTCTCTCTCTCTCTCTCTCTCTATACACCTACCCACATGGGACAGATCTGGAGGTCACTGGAGGAAAAGGAATGGATAGCCACAAAGCTGGGAAATAGAGAGAGAGAACGAGAGAGAGAGAGTGAGCATGCGCATGTGAGAGTGATAGCAAGTGTGTGTGAGAGAGAGAGAGAGTTAGCTCTAGGCCCTCTAAGCCCTCAGGGAGAAGCTAAAAATACTGTCTATCTCACTCTTCTGGCTGCTCCTCGGAGTCTGAACAGCATCTGTCTCTGCGGTGCTGTCCGCCCTCTCCCTCTCCGTCTGTCTCTCCCTCGCTCTTTCTCTCTCTCTCTCTCTCTCTCTCTCTCCCTCATCCCGACCTGCGAGTGGTCTATTTTCTCCTGAATGACACTGTGCACCCTCCTTCGCCTTCACCCTCAGCACTCACTTGCCTCTCCTCCACACACGGTCTGTCTCGCTGTCGCCCTTCTCTCCCCTGTCTGACTCTCCCCTGTCTCACCGACGTTGTCCCTCTCTCTCACTTTCTGTCTTCCTCTCCGTGTGTCATTCTCTCATACATAGGCACACTTTTTCCATCTCTATCCATCTGCCCCTCCCTCTCTCTCTCTGTCTCCCTCCCTCTGTCTCTCTCTCTCTCCCTCCCTCCCTCCCTCCCTCTCTGTCAGTTTCTGCCCTTTGATCTGTACCTTCCTCTTAATGTCTCTCTGTCCGCTCCCTGCAGCCGTGACCCTCTGACTGTGTTAGGCTGTCACCATGGAGACCATGGTTTAGCAATGGGTGCAAGCCTTCCCTCACACACACACACACACACACACACACACTTTCTTTTTCCTGTCCTCATGTCTTACCTTCTCTCACTTTCTTCTTTGTTTATATAAATTAGGTAAAATGGGACAGACCAACCAAAGTGGTAAAATCCCATAACTCCCATAAATCCCATAATTCCTACTGCAAACGTGCAAATACACTTCATCCCAAAACACTGGGGCTGAATGGACGCTGGGCCCTTGTCCCCACAGCAGTTGGGAGCTTCAGATTCCTGAGGCGTACCATAGACTGAACTAAAGCTTCAAGTTTGCCCTCACGCCCATGAACCTGTGCTGCCTACCAGCAGATACAGCCCTTTCTCGCCCTCATAATTAACACAGAGATGTCTCTGGGCGTGATCAATAATTAAACGTGGAGGAAAACACACACACACCCACACACACAGGAAAGCGGGAGTATTTTGGGAGTGTGAGAGAGAGAGCACTGCAGCGTGTCCCAGGGTCAGGAGGCAGGGCACAGCTCACACACTACAGCCTCCTCAGCACGCATGCTCCACTGACCTGAGACCAGCTGCCTCAGCTCTGCCTGCACTGCTATGGTGCAACGTGTGACTTCCAGTGAGCTAATCATTTGGGTGAACGCTGTCAGGAGACACCGTTTCAAGGCTGAGAGAAAAGAGTTTACACGCAAAGGTGTGGCCACAAATGTGTTTCTGGGTATCATTGTTAAACGTTCAGTGGATTTTTAGAGTGTGTTAAGAGATTTTCCCCCAACAGGAAGAAGTTCTCCAAAACGGATACAGCATGTCTATATACCTCACTGTATAGACAGCAGCCGCTACTGTCAGAGTTGCAGTGCCGCTATAAATCCACTAGATGGCAGTCAATTTGGACACATCTGCCTATGACTAGTGCTATTCATCAGCTGATACCAGAGATGGTAAGTTACATTCACTCAGTGATTATACATACATCCCATCCCAATCTGTGAATGTATATATATATATATATATATATATATATATATATATATATATATATATATATTTTAATGCTGAAGAGATGCACTTCAGTTCACTAGTGATTCAAGTCACGAGTTATTACGCTTAGTGGGTACATTGTGTGTGTGTGTGTGTGTGTGTGTGTGTGTGTATCTGGGGTGGTGGGTGGACTGTGCTGATTTACCCCTTTCTTGGGTAGGCGTGTCCTGTGGGCGAGGCGTCGCTTTGATTGACAGCTGCTCCTTGGCGCTCCTCTGCAAATGAAGCTCGTTCAGTCTCTCAGTCACACACGTGTGTGAGTTCATCACGTGCGGCTTGTAAACAGCCATTTCACTGCTGTGGTTGGAGTCTGCCGAGTCGGAAGAGTCCGAGTCGTCCTTCGAGTCCTTCGCGTCCTCGAGGGACTGGTCGGAATCGCTGTCCTGCTTCTGAGGGCCCGGAAGAGCGGCTGAGGGGCTCATATGTTCTGCCTTCTGTGAGAGGAACAGGAAATGGAAAACAGGAAATAAACCCTCAGCAACGACTGGAACAATACACACCATGCTGAGGGCTGAAGGAGCAAGAACTAAAATAACAAAAACAAATGTGTTCAGCTGATTAGCCTACGCAGGCCTGTGCATTTGTACGTTGACATTAGCGTACACAGCAAGACGTTATAACAACCCCACTCAAAACCAAACTGCCCAAAACACATAACACAGCAGAGCAGTCCAACAACATACCACCTCTCACGCGCACACACGGGCTACCGAACCCTGCTAGCATCCGTGTTATTCAACGTCCAACAGCCTGCATACCCCTCCCCACCCTCCCGCACTCACTTTAAGCAGTAGTGCTATCCCTGGCTCCAGGCCGGGCTGCGCTGGTCTGCTGGGCGCGCTGATCTTGACGGGTTCGGTCGTCTGAGGCCTGCTCACAGAGGCACCGCAGAAAGAATACATTTGCATTCACCTACACATTTTTTTACATCACAATGGCTATTCACAATCGCTGAAGGCTAATTTTGCAGGTATTTTAGTACTTGTGCGACTTTTTCCAGGATATGATTCAGCAGCTGAACTTAATGTAGACGCTGCAGGTATGAGACACCCTTTCCCACCGAGTTGGTGTATCCAGATAACATACAGAGCCTGGAGGCACGTAAGGAAGTGCCACCCTAACTGGGTGAGGCCTGGATTAGTGTGTGTGTGCGCTAAAGTTGAAGATGCTGCTTGGCGACTCCATACCTGTTGACCTTGTTGAGGCCAGTGCGGTTTTGCTCCCTGAGTTCTGATAGGATGAGTTTGGATGATTTGAACTCCTCGGTCTCGCCGATGACGCACACGCGCACGTCTCCGTCACATCCCAGGAGCCAGCTCACGCTCTTAGAGGGACCTGTGAAGCACAGCAAGGGATGCAACGTCTTCACACGCACCACGCACACGTGCACTGGCATGATCACGCTTTTTGTATTATGCTATGAATCTGTGAAGCAGTACTGTTGAAATAATCCCACTCTAATCCCACCACTGGTCCTATAATCCCACATTTTGCAAAGTGAAAATAGGATGCAGTATTTAGAATATGTATGTGAGGAACAAAATGAAAGAAAATGACCAATGTATTGTATGGATCATAACCTATAATGGATGACAATGGCCTCTCTCGTGTGCTGCCATATACAAAGTTAAACCTTGCACCAGCAGAGGGCGCTATGACATAACAAGTGAGGAGTCTCTGCATAGACAATGTTTTTTTTTTAACGGAGATCATGCAGGTTTCACTCTGGGGTCTTTTCACTGGAAAGTGCTCGACTCTACAGCAGTAACTCTCACTCCATCATGTTTCCGTAATTATTCAATTTGGACGAAGAAAATGAGTTGTACATATAATGGAAACTGATTTCAGCACTAAAATTGTGCTAAATTGTATGAAGTGATTGGGTATACTCACTCTGACTATGCACAGATGCAATGCAATACACACACACACAGCCCCACAAATGATACATAACCAATACATTCCTTCTCACTGGTGCATCACACCATCCTACTCGTGTCAATATAATGTAACCATATTGAATTGCACAGAGCGTAATGCCAACGTCTGATCAGGTGCAACATGATGAATGACCATTAAAAATGCTTACATAAGAAACCTCTAAGGCATGTGACACCAGAGCGTGGGGAATGGCATGGTGGCTTTAAGGTCATGCAAAATGACAATTTAGGAGCCCATTCCATATAAGGCATGAAGAGGAGGAGCCTGAGCTCTGAGTGGCGGCTGCAGATCTGTGCGATAAGGGATTTTTTCGGACTGATCGGCATCCACGTCAGGGAAAATTCAACGCTCTGCAGAGTGTGACAAAAGCAAGCAGGCACGGAGGGCAGGCTGAGCTCGGGCCGCAGGTCAGCCACGTGTGCGGAACATGCGGGACAGAGATAAAGACAGACAGACACAGAGGATCGCATGACAGCACAGATTGGGGCGTGAAAGAAGAGACGTTTTCTTAGCCTGGCAAAAGTGGTAATGCCATCTAAATGACAGCTCCCGACTCTGGTTATATAGCACACACACACACACACACACACACACACACACACCATAAATGCCTCACCATCATTGACAACAATTAAAAACCACACTTGTTGGACAGGCTGTCTCCCTCCTCCTGAGAAGCTCAACAGATCTCTTAAATGTCCTCCAACGTGATTTCTAATTTTATGGTAGACATTCCATATCTGTTCTCACGGGTGCACCGAGTTCCCCTGACAGCCATCAGCTCCTGGGAAGGCCCCGGGGTTACAAACACAAGGCAACAAATACACAAATACTTCACAAGATGTTCCTGGTGACGGCAGGTGCAGAACAGAAAGCACGCGAGAAATTCACAAAGCCCCACGAAATGGCATGCGAGGAATTGGCGAGATAAAGCTCAGAACAGTGCCGCGCTGGAAAGCTAATCCTCAAACGGCAGAATGCTACAGCGAGCACGAAGCGTCTCAACACGCGACACAGCAGATGCGAATAAGACGAACCTCATAGCGGGCCTTAATGTATTCGTTATGAAGGGCTGCGCTGTGCCCATCACAGCGCTCTGAAGTACTTCTACAAGTGTCAGGGGGAAGCGTTTACTCCGTCGGTCCTTGAACAGCCGAAACTGAGGTGATGCTGTTCTGTGGCTTTTTGGGTTTTTTTTTTCATACTTAATTTCGCATGCAAGTTCACCGTTGCCATGGCACGCCTGTGGCTTCTGCTCCTGAGGGTCCCTTCTGAGCTGGAGGCCTGTTTTGTATGTGTGTTCTGGGCATTATTGTTTCCAATGTAAATAAGTCACGTGGCTATGTACAGTGCAGCTGGTGCAGTGAGACATTTGTACACATACAACACATGCGAGTGTTAGGGCAGCCATGCCCCCCCCCCCCTGATAATGTGGGTGTGTACACATGTGTAGGAGTTCTAAAAGCTGTTCACTGGTGATTAGGCACGTGGTATAAACACGTGAAGAGCAGGAGAGAGAGAGAGAGAGAGAGAGAGAGAGAGCACCATTTACTAGATTACCCTTATTACACAACAACAAAGGCAAGGTTTAGTAGATCTATTCAGATTTACTGCCATTTTGCATATATTTGGCAGAAAATGAAATGCCCAGTCATCCAGAAATGGTCAAAATTAGGACTCTAGGACTTTCTGTTGTAAATTTTGTCTACCTTGATTTCATATGGCCTCCTATAGTTCCACCTAGTCGAGTCTGAGCAGACCGGAGAGGTGTAGTGTGGTCTGAAGTAGAATTAGCATTCAGACCGTAATGGACACCGGCCTGTTAAAGCCTTTCAGCTGTGGTGGAATGGGGCAGGTGCCCTAATCTCCAGTTAGCCAGAGTGGTGTCCAGCCCAGCCCTCGTTAGCCAGCAGCAACCCGTGTTCAGACAGGCCACCTCTGAAACACCAGCGCAGGACACCAACGCAGTGCTGACTCACGGGATCAAGTGAGCCAAGTCTCAGACAAAGAGAGAGAAGTAGAGGGTTCTTTGTTCGGCGGCACTGCTGCTGACGTGAGCTATGACCTCTGCAGAATGAGAGGCTCAGCCCAACCCCGTGTGCTCGTAAGTGAAAAAAAAACCCCATCACCAAGACACTGGCCATGTGTCCAGACACACCAGCTCCTTTGTGTTCCTGCCTGCGCAGCAATGATATACGTCCCCGGAGCACAAAAGCTCCGCTACATTGGACCCATGTGACACGGCGCTCCTCATGGCGGAGGTAAAGCACACAGGTGCGTGGTGTGCCTCGTGCCCGGGGGTGGTGCTGGCGCTGCCGATGGCAACGCTGTGTGGAGCGGCGTTCTCCTTACAAACGCCGGCGGACCAGGCGGGAATGCAGAACCGCTGGATTCTGTCCCGTCATGCGACTCCGAGCGTGACTTTGGGTGCCTTGCTGGGAAACCAGAGAGGTTTCGCAGCTGAGATGTTTCACATTCCAGGCAGGTGTACCGTCCCTCATCACCCTTATTCTCCAGGTTTACTAATGTTTTCATCTGTGACTTCATCAATATTTGGTGTGTGTGTGTTTTTCCACCTGAAATGCCTTTTCAAAGTTCCTTAATAGTCAGCCATTATGTTCTACATATATATTTTATCTCTGTCTCTTCTCTCTCTCTCTGGTTGGGGAGGACAAGAAAAGGGTTATTTGGCAATATTAGAACGTTATTTTTGCACCTTCCGCATCAGTACCATCTGTGTGACATGCAAGCAACCATGACAGAACACACAAGACCTGAGTGAAGCACGAGAAGTTCAGAAGAAGCTCCGGTGTGGAGATAGCAGGATAAGCATCTAATGGGCAGGGCAATTATGCAGTTGAGGCACAGAAATGGTCTTAGAAGTGGTCGTGTTTTCATGGATCCTATTTTAGTGCATCAAAACAGAAAGACATACGTTGATTTGACCGAGCTAAAAGCTAACGACTAGCCATTTGCCTTGAGTGCTTGAGGAATGTCCGAGTGGTTTGGAGTGGTTGCAGCTGTTTCTGTGGCGCCCTTTCCATGTCAACATGAGTTTCTTCAGGTGGGAAAACCCTGTATTCTCTCGCCAAGCTCACTGTGACTGTAGCGCACAAAAATGTATCCAGTTTCCTGTTGGGTCACACTGATTGAAAAAGAGGTGGACGCTTTGCGAAGGTCTGCTTTCTATCTTAATACATGTGATGTCCTGTTCTGGCTTCATTTGATTTACTTTGGACAAGGCTAAAATAAGCTTTATAAGTTTTAATTCTATGACAAGCAGCACAAAAACAAACAGAGGATCCACTGAATAAAATATACAAGAACCTTTCTTTGTCTGGCCAAACTACTTTGGATCTAAATGACTCAACAGTAGCTTGAAAAGGCTAATGAAGGATAATGAGATCTCAAAGGCAACATGACTCCACTGTCATAGTCTTCATTGTCACAAGAATGGTGACAATGACAACAACAACAACATCAAAGAAAGAGAGAGGAGGAGGACAAGCCTCGTGTCCTTTGCTGGACTGAAGTCCTGATAGTGTGGACATACTGCATGCAGCCATAGTAAGGCCATGTGTCATGGTTGGAATTTCTAGGTGGGGGGGGGGGGGTGTCTTACCTTTCTTTGTCCTGGTCTTCTCTATCCTTCCCTCCTTGCCTTCCCTCTCCTCTCTCTCCTTCCATCGTCTTACTTGCTCCTCTCGCATCTTCAGAAAGAGGATCTTCTTCTGTTCTTCGTTCAGGGCCTCCAGGACGTCCGGGTCCACGTACATGTCAGCCAGGATCTGCTGCAGCATGCTGGGTGGTGTGTGCGGTGGGGCCTGCTCCCGACCACTGAGGAGAACGTGAGCTGGTGTTGTGTGGAGGACGAGGGGGGAGGAGGGGCAATAAAACTCCCAGGCAGCGCGGGACTGGTGTCCTCCGATTGTCTCTGTCCTCCCGGGTGAAGGCTACCTCCGTCCTCCTGTAGCTCGTCCTCCTGTAGATGTCGTCTGGACTGTTTCAGCTCTGCTCATTCCTCTTTCACACTGCAACAACACGTGTGTGTGTGTGTGTGTGTGTGTGTGTGTGTGAGTGAGAGAGAGCGAGAGAGAGAGAGAGAGGGGGGGGAGTGAGGAAGGGAGAGAGAGAGAGCACAAATGAATGAATGGATCCATTACAACATCTGTTACTACTTTGTGCAGCTTGGCTTCATCTGACAGGCTTCCACTTCTCTCTGCAAGATTCCCTGGTGTCACTCTGAAAAATGCTCTGAACAGCCAGACTAACCTTAATAAAGAAGCAGTGCTAGTCAATCTGCCACCAGATTAGGACAACAGTGTTACATTGAACCAAATGGCTCTTTCTAACGGGTGGCTATTCTAGTAGTTACTCTGCACCGGGGTGCTACCACAGCGCTAGCGTGGGCTTGGCCAATGGCACGAACAACCTGGAACACGGAGCCGCCGTGGACCTGACATTGGGAAGACGTTTGTTGCCAAAGCTGGAGGCCACCCTGGTTCAGGCTTGTGTTGGGCTCACGACACTGGCCTTTGTTTACGAGATGGGCAGTCTTGCCTAACCTCTGTGTGCGTGTTGACAAAGGCGGCCTGTTGTGGTGGAGCCGGGTGTAGTCGGGTGTGTGGCCCCCACCCAAGTCTCACAGCTGCTCCTGCTAACAGAATGAACCCCTCTATTCTGTTGCTCCCTAACATTATTAACTTATCCCTCGTGATTATGCAGCTATCCACCCATCCATCAGCCATTTTCACAGACTGCACTCTTTGTGCATGTCTGGTAAACACACTTTTTTTTCATACTGTTCCCCACTGACCAATTTCTCTGTTACCTCTCTACCTCTTTTCTCTTTTGGTCTTTCGGTCTCTCTTTGTTGATTTCCACCCACACCACAAAGGCGAGTGAGTGAGTGAGCAGGCTTCTTTTCAAAAGTAAACAGTAACATACTCTCCACAAGCCAGACACAGAGCCTGCAAAGCCAATAAAACTACAAGTGCCTCTTTTTTGGTTTACAAAGACATTATCTTAATACTTCAACAATGTTTCCACATCACCATGATACACCTCCATGTGGAAAAGTTGTAACATAAGGCTAAGCTACAACACAAGCCCGCTGCACAAGGATTAGGAAACATTCAGAAAGGATTTGATTCAGGTCCCTTTGCCAACATTCAGATATGTGCATTTCAGAGAGACAATGGACATGCCAGTGCTAAAACTTTTACACAAAGAGTCGTAGACAAGAGACATGAAAAAGGAGACGTGAAGTTGTCTTTTAAAAAAATGTGTGAAAAAAGCCAAGGAGACAAGGACAGAAGGACAAGGACACACCACCCAACGGAGACAAAACAACTGAACCTTTTCCCTACCGGAGACCTGAGAGGACTTGTGAAGCAAACAAAGACAGAAAGCCATGCAGGAGGCAAAAAGCTGTTCCCGTGAGGACCCAACGAAGTGAGCTGAGGTGGAAGAGCGTACTCACATCCTGAGTCAGAGGTGCAGAGTCAACAGCAGCAAAGTTTGTCGGTGGACTCGCGAGTGTGTGTGTGTGTCTCTCGGTCTTTGTATGAGAGTTGGGTGGAGTGACATCATAGCATTCCTCTTTGTTTCACACTCCCGCCTCCTTTATTCCTCTAACAGACACACAAACACAGAGCCTCTTTCCCTGTCTCCTCCTACTTCTCTCTCTCTCTCGCTCTCTCTTTCTCTCTTAACTAACTTGCTTTGGCACCTCACACACACCTTCTCAAGTTCCACCAAACTTTTTTCACTCCTTTTCTCTTGAATTTATTTCACTCCTCTCTTCTCTTTCTGTCCCTCCCCCACCCTTTCTGTAAGTGCACTGTGAGCTCTGTGGGCAAACTGAGAAGGCTGTGTGTGTTTGAATAGAATTACTCTGCCCCAAAGCCGGCATATCTGTAGATCAGACTGAATTGGGGGTTTAACTGTGGGTTGGGGGAGTGGCTTGGGACTGGGGGAGGGATCAGGGGGATTGGTTTGGGACTGGGGGCAGGGTCAGGGTGTGTGTTTGGTGCTGTGCTCGTCTTTCTCCTGCAGGCAGGGACTGGCTGTGGGTTTGGTTTACCTCGGGCGTGTGGGTCCATCTTTATCTTCCCTCCAGCAGTTTCAGTGATCACCTCACCCTAAAAAAAAATAATTTGTTAGAGTAATGGTTTGTTAGAGTAAGTCTGAAATGCATAAGAAGAGCTTGTGAAAGTGGTGGCATTCCTAAAACCTACAGAGATACTAACAATGGTTCAGGAACACGAGGGCAGGCCTGTCGGGTGTTGGGACACGGGACACTGTGTCGCAGAGCAAGGGAAGGAAGTGTTGAAAAAACATGAAGGAGAAAGGGGAAAACCAGGAGGCTGTGACATTTCCATATTAATGGGCATCTAATGCCACACCTCAGTGGCCACAAACCTCTTTCCTGTTCCTACCCGAACACCACACCTGATTCAACTAATCGGCAACATTAAACGACCTTGCTGAGTACCGTGAGGTTCATGTGACTTGGGCAGGAAGTAAACTACTCTGGAGGTAAATTCTCAGGAGGAAGCTCAGCATCCATCTGCATGGGTGAAGCTTTTTTAATGTGGCATGGTGTAAGGAAACATCAGCAGCTGGTTTGGCGGAGAGGAGACTAGCCTGTTTGGCCTGATGCTCCGGCTCCAAACCACTTCCGTGTCGTCACACGCGTGTCGTCAGTCTGCAACTTTACTGTAAACGCCACTCCTCCAGTTCTGCAATCTCAGATTGGAGGTTATGCTTTAATAGTCTCGCACACCCAGTCTGTGGGTGACATCCAGGTGCTTTTCTATTTAACTGTGAAAGTAAACACAAGGCTACGTAGTTTATATATTACTAAAGATTTCCAGTGGAAAGCATTTCCCTAAAGTGTTTCAAATGGGTGCTCACATGCTCTTACTAACTACAATACTCTCTTGTACGTGAACTTCTTGTAGGTGTTTATTATCTAAGGTATCTAAGTTTAGCCTTTCATCGGTGGTCAAGTTCTCACCTCAGGACAGTTGTTAGCTGGTATTTTGGGGCTTGGGGGTGAACCTCTCTCCATCCTGAGGTGATGTGTGTAAAAACCACACCGACACTTCTGTTACTGATAAACCTATTCCTGCTCAGTGGCCAAAGCACAGTGTCAGTGCTACTGCAGTGGTTAGAATGATCCTCCACCCAAACAGTATCCCGTCATCATTGGACCTGCAGCCAGAAACTGACCAATTACCAATGGGGTAGAGGGTGGCGGACAAATTGGGCCTGCAAACAGATTTAAGTCTGTAATTGCACACTGATCAAATGCACCTATGTGACAGGTGTACCTAATGGCCAGTAGAGACTAGGTAAGCAGGTTTTCTAATATGATACATTTATATTAGAATTGTATATTTATTATACTTTATGACTTTATGAGTCCGGTGTATTTGTCACATTGTTGAATGTATTCTGAAACAACAGGAAGTGGACTTGTTTACCAGTTTGGAATTGTCTGACTAATGGGCAGAGGAGTCATGTGACTACTGTTTACTCTTCTTATGATTGCTTTAGTGCTGCATGTGAGCCTTTGAGTGATTAGCACTGTAACACACACACACACACACACACACACACACACACACACACACAGCCACAGCATAGTAACACATAATACTTATGTAGGATTTAGCAGTACACTAAACAATACTGAAGACGATCCACATACATTGTTGCCAGACAGGCAGTTCATGGAATTGTGTCATTGCTGTTACAAAATACATTTTGCTCATTGTTCTGCAAACACTACAGCACTGACTGTTTTGTCATGTAGGAAACGTGTTTTTCCACAACACATCATAGCCCTGTAAAAAAATGTTACTGTCAATGAAAAATCCACACAAGACATTTATTTTGGTATAATTCTAGGCTTATTCTGTTTCTAAAAAACAGCCCATATAATATAAAAGTGGCGTTATCATGTGCCTGCGTACCGTGCCTGTGTGTGTGTGTGTGGCCATAATGATATATTCTGCATTAAGGTCTGGTCTCATTTTCCACTGTGACATAAACCAGAGTTAGTGCGGGTCAGGGCATATTTTATTGAACTTGAGACATACCGAAACACAAAGCATCATGGGACAACAATGCTTGTAGGTCACCCTCATATCAGAGCATAGTAGTTGTACAATGTAGTTGTATGTGTATGTTTGCTGATAAAAGCTTTATTTTTTCAGAAATTTCCCATTAACCATGGTCATGAGTCAAGAGCACAGTGTCTTTGAGCAGCTTGGCATTCTGGGAAGGAAACAGAGTGGACACACTCTGGCACTCCAGGAAAGTTCCGGTCTGGTCCCTCCCTCCCTGTTTTCTAAATCACAGTCATGTTTGTGTTGCACCACTGCATGACTAAGAAAGTGGGGGATCTTTCTCACCTGAACTGGTAGTTTCAGTTCAGCAAAACTAGTCCAAGGCCACCTGAGGGTTAATTTTGCAATGAGTGACACTCTCAGAGCAAGAGCCACACTCAAATTAGACTATAAATAGCCTTATTTACGTAGGACAGATAATTTCCTTTTCTGTGGTGTATTGGTATAATCTTATTTATACACACCAATACTATACATAGCTTTGACCTTTGAGTCATTTGGAATGTTATCTTAAGCTACGTAACAGAATTATTTTAATATAAATCCTTTTGAAGTGGGATAAACTGATTTAAAATGATAACACTTGTGAATCTAAAAAAAACAAGTTAACAAAAAGGCACAGGGATACAAATTAGGGACCTATATTGTTCTGTTGACTCCTATTTCCAGATTTCTTCATTCTTCTACCTCTGCTTACGCCATACACAACACACAGGATGTTGTCCCCACCTTCATGCTCATGTGGCAAATTGTTGCCTTAAACTTAAAGCATTCATTCTGACTCACTGGTATAGACCCGTTTATTTACTGTGATTAACTGCTCAATCAACTATTTAATTAAATAGATTCGATTTTATTTTATTACCAAACACAGAGCAGTGAATAACAATCTGTAGATTACATTTTACAAATGAACAAAGAAATTAATCGCTTTAATTATTAAGATTTTGTTTATGAACTTTTGTATAGAAACATTTTAGATAAACAATAGATGAATATTTTTATTATTCTTTCAATTACACTTGTTAATATGTAAAAAAATACTTTTGGTTCATTTCCTGTATAAATGATGAGGCATTTGACCCAAGTCAACCAAATGACAGTTACACAGAGAAACTGTCAAGTTGGTTTCAGTTAAAAAAAAACACCTTGTGTAATAAATACAAATATGTAATCTCTTTGCTGAGTGATTCTAATATTTTCAAACATTGTGGATATAAGCCATTAAATATAATACTGTTGATAGCCCAGGCATAGAATTATTAATCAGCCTTTATCATCTGTAAAACTTGTAGTTGAACTGAGTTCACCCAGGAAGGACAGCAGCACATATTGCTCATATGAAAAGTAACCTCGTCATGTTTTGGCAAACAGGTGAGAAGCCACTCCTATTAACAAAATGGTAGTTTCATTGAAACGTTTTTTTTTTTTTTTACAAAAATATGTTTGGAAAAAGTATTTACTATTACTATTTACTATTATTTTTGTTGTTGTCATTGTTCTTCTTCTTCTTCTTATTATTATTATTATTATTATTAACCCATGTGTATTTATTTGTTTGTTTAACTGTAATATAGCAAACATGGTCCAAATCCACCTAGAGAGGCAAATGAAAAGAAAACGTGCCATTACCATTCTCACAGAATTGTGAGGAAAGGAACTGTAAACAAATAATATAAATTAATCCTAAACGGATCTTAAAGCTCATTTGGCATAGCTCATGAATGCCACCTGCTGGATCTCATGTATCAATATTTCCTCAATTACATGTTTGTGACGCACCGCTGTGTGTGTGTGGGGGGGGGGGGGTGGGGGTCAGTTCAGCTGCTGCTTATTACCTGAGGGCGAATTTTGCAACCAGTGACGACTGACAGGCAGCGTCACTCTGAAACTACACTATAAATAGGCTTTTTTACGTAGGACAGAGAATTTCCATTTCTGTGGTATATCGGTATAATTATACACACCAATGCTAAACATAGTTTAACTTTTCAGCGTTTTGATATCTTAAGCTAAATAACAGAATAATTTTAGCCTGGACTGTTGAACTGTACCCCAGCTACCTTTTTTTAAATTTAGATTTAGAAATGTGATCACTTTAAATCAGTTTTTCCCACTTCAATAGGATTTTGAATTGTTGTCTTCTGTCACCAGAGGTCCACTTGTCTTTCTTTTTTTTTTATTTACAAATGCACCTTGACCTAAATCTGTCCAAATTGTAACAACAATGACCTACCTGCTTACACCATACACGAAATACTGTAACAGTTTTGGAGGGAAACGGTGACTATGATCAAACGTACAGCAGTGAACCCAGACAGCACCCTCCTCCACACTTTGATAAACTTAACAAGTAGCCTAAATTAGTTTAAATTTTGTAATATGTTTTCATTAGTTAGTAATAAATTATGATCTATTTTTTTAAATGCCTAGTTTTCTTAATTTAGTGGCATTTTGTTGAATGTTGACAAAATTATTCTTGAGACTTATTTGTACCGAATTGTATAATATTTCCTACAGGAGAGCCTATTTCTTGTCTATTCAATGGAGTTCTGCTCATTGATTACACAACAATTGTTACACAACAATGGTCACAGTCTATGACCAGTGTGTTTTTGTAAGGTTTTATCTCATTGTTACAGTAAACAATCAAAAATGGTCAGTGTCTAACCAGTTTTTAAATATTACTACATAACTGAGTTTAAAGTTGATCTTGCTGCTAGTAAGATACATAGTCTATCACCTATTATTGTGTATTGAGTTAATTATAGTGTTTAAGGTTAGCTGAAATAGAGTTGTAAAATTATAATAGCTAACATTTGTCAGAACAGTTAGGACTAAAGAGTCACGTTCAGCTGCGGAGCTTTGTAGTTTTACAGTGATCCCTGGACTCCCTCAGCTGGTCCTACATGGTATGACATGGCCACTTTACTGTTCTACCTGTGAAAACAGTGTCTGAGGTCCCTGCTGCCCACATCCACAATTAACCAAAATCCACTGCACTGCTTAATCTATGACTTTGAATGAACAGAGGCATTTGAAATAACAATTTTGTTAAATCTGCAGTTTGTTATTGCTAGGACCTCTAATGAGGGGCAATTTGCACTACCCGGAAAGGGCAGTTGTACATGCTGGGACACAAAGGTCACATCCTCAGATGTGAAGGCAGTGTGACGCAGATCTTCACTCTCCGAAGGGGAGGATGGTGTGATGGAGACTTTGACTCTTCGAAAGGTTAAATGGGTGCTCTGGCTACTATGCCAGGGAGCTGTATTTTGGGTCTGGTGGTCCACCCTCATGTTTACCTCCTGTTGGACCTGGGTTTGAGTCCCAGGTGTCTGCCTGCGGACTTCATCATACCTTGCCTATCCTTGCTTTGCGTTATCTAGGAAGCGTCTGTGCCATCAACTTGCAGATGCCTCCAAAAAATGTTTGGAGCAGTTTAGACAGACTCAGCTCAAATGGGCTAACAAAGCTGATCTCTGACCCACCTGGATGCAGCTGCTACAGCGAGCTTCTCCTGCTTTGGTCAGCATTGGGGCTTAGTGGTTAACATGTTTTCCTCTCCATATTAGGGTCTCAGAATCGTGCCCCTGTCTGGGTGGAGATTACCCATGTCTGTATGAGTTTCCTCCCACAGTCGATAAACATCTAGGTTAGATCAATTGCTCACTCTGAATTGTCTCAGTATGAGTATATGTGAATGTCTGCATGCCCACTGATGGACGATGCTCTGTTCTAGGTGTTGTCCCTCCCTTTCCCTATGCCCAGCGCAGTCCACTGTGGTTTCTGGTTGAGAGTATATTTTATGCAATTGGCTGCTGCTTATCACCAGTTTGTGTTGAATGGTTGTAAAAGCTGAGTGTTTATTGCAAAGCATCCTTGGGTATGAAAAAGGATGTATAAGTATGAATAAAACTGTTCTCCTTAAGGTTTGCGAATGGACTGCCACTCATCTGAGCATTAACTTGGCAGCTGTTAAATCCTGTATGTGCAGTATGGTACACTGGGCCCTCCCCTGGTCCCTACCCCTGCCTGTCCTCCCTGCATGTGCAGTATGGTACACTGGGCCCTCCCCTGGCCCCTACCCCTGCCTGTCCTCCCTGCATGTGCAGTATGGTACACTGGGCCCTCCCCTGGTCCCTACCCCTGCCTGTCCTCCCTGCATGTGCAGTATGGTACACTGGGCCCTCCCCTGGTCCCTACCCCTGCCTGTCCTCCCTGCATGTGCAGTATGGTACACTGGGCCCTCCCCTGGCCCCTACCCCTGCCTGTCCTCCCTGCATGTGCAGTATGGTACACTGGGCCCTCCCCTGGTCCCTACCCCTGCCTGTCCTCCCTGCATGTGCAGTATGGTACACTGGGCCCTCCCCTGGTCCCTACTCCTGCCTGTCCTCCCTGCATGTGCAGTATGGTACACTGGGCCCTCCCATGGCTCCTCCCCCTCCCTGTCCTCCCTGCATGTGCATCTGCATGTGCAGGGAGGTTCAGCATAACAGTTTTTGGGTCACGGGGCAGCCCGCAGGTCTATCTGCAGCACCGCAAGCCTTTCCTTCCTAAATAAAATTGTCCGCTTCCTTGCCTTCCTGCAGAACCTCATCTCTTGCGGCGAGGGCTCTAAACGTCTCCCTCTGATTGGCCCATGAGGCCATGCGCATAACTGATACAAGCAAGCAGTTAGAGATGGGCTCCCCTCGTGCCACCCTGTGGAAGAAGACTGTCATGGTCAGCCATCTTTTACCTCTGCAGCACAGGACTAGGTGCAATGGGCCTGTGCAGTGATTGAGCCAGCATATATAAAGTGAGTGTTATTCATTATTAGACACAGGCTGTCTATAAAGCCTCTTGTACAATTTAAATGAAGCCAATGATATTTAATTATTCATACAGTAATGTTTTGTACTTCTGCTGCTCATGTTACTTTAAAAACACAGTGTAAAAACAGAGTGTACTGTATTTAGTTCATTTATACTGTAATCTGTCTTTGCTGTAAAAATTGCATTTTTTCACTTACATGACCATCACCATCTCCCACACAGACTTCTCCAGCCCCTCCCACACAGGCTTCTCCAGCCCCTCCCACAAAAGCTTCTCCAGCCCCTCCCACAAAAGCTTCTTCAGCTCCTCGCTCAGTGCCTTCACCACTGGCATGTCTAAGTCATGTACCATACAAAGGCAGGTCTTGCTGCTATTTATTTTTCTTTCAAGGTATAAATCAAAGTAATAGCATTTTTTTAATGTAAATTTTAATGTCTTTTTTTTAAAGTAAAAGTATTAATGCATTTTTAGCACCTGTAACACCTGTCAACCGTAACATCACAACCATGTGATCAGCATGCTGTTACAACCCAACATTCTGAAAGGTGCACACGCACTAGAACTGCATTATGTGCATAAAGCCATTCTACATTTCCCATAAAGATAAATGAAAGCCCAGAATTATGTTAAAAATTAACTGCTGGGAGTGAAACGCTCTCAGCAGATCCACATGTTGTCATGGGTTTTGGCACTAGGTGGCAGTATTGCACTCCACATGGGCACCATCGCTCCATTTGCTGATCACAGCCCCCCACTCCCCTGCTGATTTGGCTGGAAGGCTTTTAGACCACGGACATGCCTGGCAAACCAAGTCAGCCTCCAACTGGGTACTCAAGACGACAGCCAAAGGTTACAAGTTTCAGTTTGAAAGCAACTCCATATCCAACTCTCCCACCCCACAAGCAGGTAGATTTATTCTTTTTCTTCTCTTGGGGGGGAAAAAGGAGTGATTCAAGTATCTTTGCAGACTACCTTCAACAATGTTTCTATTCCTGATTTCCTGATATGGGCAGTAAGTAAATCTGTTCACCTGTTGGGTAATCGCCAATTGTCCTGTCTTCTCACTACAGGACAGAGGCACTGTACTTAACACAGACAAACTCCAGGAGTATATGAGGAATATATGAGGAGAAATGGGTGATCCTTTTGTACCAGTTATTTTAATGACTGTGTTAATAAATTTACTTGCACATCTGGAGTGGTGGCGTGCTAGAATACCACATTTTTAATCGATAATTTAATGGTGGGGGATCAAATCCTCGTCTTCACACTCAGGGCCTTCTACCAGAGGCCTGGAAGTTTGGGGACACAGCACAGAGTTCAAGGGTGTGGCCCAGTATTTTTACTCTTTTTACATTCGTACTCTTCTGGATTGAGATTGATGTAATTCGTGACTCTGTGGTGACACTTGCTTGCCAGGAAATCCATGACTGGCAGATGTGAAATTGGACTGAGCACAGGACAGTTTGACCTTAAAGAGCTCCGGCACTAAGATGTTAAACACTAAGCAAAAATACACACACAGAACTTGTATGTCCCTGGATGCTGGGCTTGGTTAACTGCGTCATCAGCAGATGTTTGCTCCGTATGCAAACTTCAGGGGATGAGGTAGAGGGCTTATAATATCGTGCAGGGGGGCTAAGACCAGGTGTTCATCTCTGCATAGGCCAGCGTGACTGGTCTGTCATTATCAAGTCCTGTAATGTTTATCCTGTAATGGAACGATGGAGGACGATGTATCAAACAAGAATAATGATACCGAGGTTAGTTATAACTTAGGAAACTAAACAGGTCATGTGAAATAACATGTAAATAAATGACTAAAACCTAAATAGAACGGGGGACACGAATGGTTAACCACATACATAAGCTAAAAATACAAACTGAGGAAGAACTGAGGAAGACTAGGAACAGACATGCCTAGGACAGCACATAAGCGTACTAAGCATAAATACAGGAGAAAGGTAAATCCAGACCTGAGTAAACAGAATTAAGACCACGAAGACTGAACACAAGAGAAAACCAGGACTAACTAGCTAAGCATATAACTACAGACCAGAATAGGAAACTACAGGAATACAGGAAAATGTTGGTTAAGACAAAGGAAACTAAAACCAGGGAAACATAGCCATACTAGAGCGCGATAGAACCCTAAAACTGTGAGAGCCCTCCACGTACTAGGACAAGACCGTGGCTTTCGGAAAGAGTGACAGGCTCTTGATTCCTCTGGCTCCCCCCATATGGTTAAGCCTATCTCTATGTGTCATGTCCTACTGTGATGTGTCCTACCTCTATGTGTCATGTCCTACCTCTATGTGTCCTATCTCTATGTGTTATGTCCTACCTCTATGTGTTATGTCCTACCTCTGTGTCCTACCTCTGTGTGTCATGTCCTATCTCTATGTGTCATGTCCTACCTCTATGTGTCCTACCTCTGTGTGTCATGTCCTACCTCTATGTGTCCTATCTCTATGTGTCATGTCCTACCGTGATGTGTTCCAGATACTCTGACCGCTGGGTTTTGTCTGCTTTTCGCACGATCCATGTTCCTCATGCTACTTGCTGAACCTTCAGGGTCTGGAGGGTCGTGGGTTTGATTCCCAGGCCATGAGGCCTTGAGCAAGGCACCTAACCCCAACTGCTCCCCGGGCACCGGGCTAGGGCTGCCCACTGCTCTGGGCACGGGTGCACCACAGCCCCCTAGTGATCACTAGTGTGTGTGTTCTGCCTGCACAGATGGGTAAATGCGGAGGACAAATTTCGATTGGGGTGAAAATCACAATTGACTTAATGTGGCTATCTATCTTAACAACAGACCATAAAACCATGTTGCCCAAAGTGGAGCAAGAAGGGAGGAAAAAGCCACTCCCTCTCCCCGCCACGTCAGGCTATGCGTGCAGTTTAGCGTTGGCCTTCTCCCTCATGTCCCTGATAGACCAGGAGAGCTCGCCTGAGTCCCCAAGGGAGAGAGAGTAGCTAGTGGTTGGAGGGCTTGCCATGTCAGTAGTGGGGCACCCCTGTGCCCTCCTTTGGTGCTCCTTACTCCTGTATGGAGTCTGGGTATTCAGGTGAGGGCAGTGGAGTCCCCTCTCTTCTATCGGGGGAGGGACTCTGAGTGCTAGGATGAGGAGGAATGCATGGAATTAGAGTGGTCCACCTCCACCTCCGCCATGGAGGTGGAGGAGGAGGGCAATGCTCTCGCGCATCTGCTCCCACAGCGTGCACACTCCCGCTCTGGCCAAGGTGAACCTCACCAAGGCAAAGAAAAGCTCCGCTAGGGGAGCGTGCAGTTGGTTGGGTGACCCTCTCCAAGGAAGAAGAACACCAATAAAACCTAGCAAACCTACTGCTCTTTTAACCTTGATCAAGAGACTTATGCAAGTTTTGGCACCCATGGCCTGGGAAGCATACGTTTATTCAGCATAAACCATCTCCAAAGTAGGCAGGCAGACATAAATTTGAAAGGTCTTAACATGGGTGTTGCCATACTTAATTGGTCACCAGAGACGAAAACATAACCTAAAATACTAAAATAGAAACTTGAAAGACATTACTTAAGTTGAGAATGAACAAAGCTGTTGAAATGATGTTTTGAATGGACATGTTGCACAGGTTTTCAAGTTCTGAATGAAGATTTTTTTGAGCAAACCCCATGATATGTGCATTCAAGTTCATGAACTTTGTGCTCAAAGTACTACTGTCCTCTCAAAGTATAATATACCATTTTAAAGCATAATTATCTTCTCTGAAACATTTTGATACAAAACAACGCTCTAACATTTCACAGCTGATTGGTTAACTGTCCCCGACAGCTAACCAATTGTCACTAGTCTGGATTTTGCTTACGAGTTGCTTAGTTTTTTAATGCAGTTACGAACACTGGCTTAAAACCTTAATTTGGAAGATAAATTGGAATTAATGCATATTGGAGTGCACTGCCATCTCTCAAACTGATGGTTAAACTGCCTGCCAGTTTAATTTAAAGTTTTTTTCGAAGAAAAGTGGCTAACAGTTAGCTAACTAGCATACAAAAGAAGCAATTCCCTGTAACTTCCTTGTCTGCTAGTGAGAGGAGATACTACTTGGTTACAAAGAGTTGAAGAAATCTTTCTCAGACGATTGTAAAACACGAGCCACCAGACCTTCAACTGAGCAATTGGCTTTGGTGAGTGAAAGCACGTTTGATTATCCTCTCTTTGTGGAGCTGGTCCGTACATTGGTAATATTGTTGTTGCGTTGGCTCGATAGTTATGTAGATGGAGTGACGAGAGCAACCGGAAAATTGCATTATTGTGGCTAATGTATGCTCACTACTTCACGTGCGCTAATGGCCTGGGGACAAGACTTTGTGCTACTATTCCTCCTGTCGCTCAGCAGCTAACGGTGACAGGCACTGTGATTAATTAATCTAAATTAGTCGCATTCATTACTGTTTCCACTCACTGCCAATTATGTGGAATTACACCCAGGTAACTGTGATTGCTAACCGACAAGTAGTGACCCCACAGAATGAGCAATATATTCAGCTCCCGGTCACTTCGTCTGTCTTCGCGCTCAAGCAGCACAGTTGTGTCTAAAATTCAGCAACTTTACGACGCGGAAAATGAATCAAAGTTAGACGAATTGGCTGGATCTGAATATAGTTTTCGTAACGTTGCTGAATATAAGACGCAATTGTGCTCCTTGAACGCGGTGGATCAGGCCTTCACACACACGTGTCACTGCGGTAAAGTTGGTTTCACGTTCGCATATTCGGAATTCTTTCTTCAATAGCTTTAAGACAGTTTTACCAAAAGTGCCAAAATATGCAAATTCTAATTTCTGGCAACAATCACATATAACTCTGTTTATGTCAGGAATAGACATATTTTAAATTGTAGATAACATGTTATTTTAAATGTACTGCTGTCACCGCTGCAACGACTAAGGCACCGTCTACAAATTACCTTAACACGGTTAATACGGACGCAAGTGGCGGTCGTAAAGGTTCCAGAGCACTGCGCACTCTGTTTTTTTTTTTGCAATAATTTCAATAGCTTTTAAACGGTCCATCATAAGACCACCAAACAAGTTGTATTACACAAAGTGCATCCTAAATAACAATCTACACATCAGAGATACAGGGTATTTATAGCTGTTATCTATTTGTTGTCAGTTGTTGTCTAATTATTTCAATAGCTTTTAAATTGTCCATCATAAGAGCACCGAAGAAGTTGTATTACACAAAATGCATGCTAAATAACAACCTACAACTCAGATATGGGTATTTCTACCTCTTACCTATTTGTTCTGGTGAGTTTTAAGAATTTCAATAGCTTTTAAACAGTCCATCATAAGAGCACCAAACTAGTTTTTGTATATTAAGGGCATCCTAAGCAACAACCTACAATGTTTATATGGGTATTCGACAAGTAACAGTTGTTTCAACAGAAATGACAAATAAGACTAAGCAAAAAAGCTCTAATTATTTTACAGGCCCCAAATAAATTACCTAAATCTATAAGCTGCCTGTGTGGCATCTTCCATTTCATTCCTGCTGCACTGAGGGTCGATCACAAAGATCTGTTAGGTCTGCAGGTACTATGAGAAAACACATGATTTTAAATCTTTTAAAATTACAGAAAAAGAAATGATAAGACTGGTTTTCCCTCTTACTACAAACTTCCAGTGGGTATTGTTAATGTTGACGAAGCTGATCACTCCATCATATGCCTCAAAGTTGACCTGGAAGAAGACAATATATCACAAATTAAAACAAGAAAGTGCCATGGAATGGTTATACAACTTTCTATGGTATTACTGGTTTTCCACTACAGTTGCTGATGTATTTCAGGTGGTTGGATAGATGTACAACACAGTATCAAGTCCAAAATGTTCAGTCTGATTGGGAAGAGTGGAGTTGTATACAGCACTTTGATGGTGCATGTGGTTTTCATCCCATAGAGTGTGGTACAGACATTTGTACACCTTTCTTATGTCACAATGGTACAAATAACAATATGGTACAGTGGTACCATATTAACAATATTACATAATCAGCCGTGGCAATTTTTGCCAGTCTCTTTGGAGACTTATCAAGTTGTGAAAGTAATGCTTTTATTTCTTTGCTAGATTTTATTGGTGTTTGATCATTGTTTTTTTTGCTACCCTCTTTGTTGGTGGATCTTTCCATGATTTTGATGTTCTATATAGATATAAGATTTTGCCTGTCTTCTCATATTGTATTTTCCAGTATCTCTGTTGCCATTTGATGTGCAGTTTGTGGAGTTATATAATCCATTTCAAATTTTTCTAGATGTTTAGTCCATTCTTGAGTGGTGTTTTGTTGAGCTTTTACTGCAATGAAGGTGTCTTAATGGCAATTGACTTGGCAAAACTCTGCTGTCTTCTTTAGCTATTTGTTTATACTGCCCGAGGTCTGTCCAACCTTCTGTGGCCAGCATATCCTTGCTGTTACATATTTCACTCCTCCTTTTTGCCCCTTGCTTGACTCCGCCTTTA
>JAGXOD010000300.1:0-27292 GCA_020368025.1 Brachyhypopomus occidentalis | reverse complement strand
ACTTTTCTATCTTCTATTTCCCATTATTATTCCTTATTATTCCTTATTCCTTATTCCTATATTTCAACATGTACACCACAATAAACCCCAAATTTAGAACCCAAATTTAAAACGGAGAGCTTTCTCTAACAGCAACACAGCATGGCACACACATAACTGATTCTTCTCGGTGCAACTAGACAGCAACCTCACAATAGCCTCCACAAATAAACCAACACCCAAAACACGTGAGAAACCTGCTCACCCGTTTGCCGGCTTGATGCTGGAATAAGTGCGCAGAGGTCATCAGCAGTGCTGCCAGTCACAACATGGTCCCATCTGGGGTGCCAAGTCTTGAGGTGTATTTTCTTCTTTAGCAATGCTGTGATGATGAGTGAAGAAGTCTCCGCCGACACTGTCTTAGTTGTCAATAATAAGTTTATTACAAAAAGAACAGCATCAAATCAAGCACCTAGGTATTGCTTGAGAGAGGTCTCAGGCCAATATGAATTCTCCTCTCCCGAACCTTACATCTGCACACCTATATATGCAAGTCATCCATGAAGACCAGTCCCCTCAAATTTGCATAGTATGTCATACATATTGATGAAGAAAAAGACAAGAATGTGAAAAAGAAGCCCCAATGATTTAGTGACAGGAAAAGGGCCTGAGACAGGAACCAAAGACAGCAAAAGGGCTCACCAGACCTTTGACCTTTAGCCTAGGTCCCCTTTCAACTAATTCAGAACATATGTTACCCCTGAGCTTCAGATCTCTTTGTCTTGGTCACTTGTAAGGAACCAAAGAGAAATGGATTCCAGACGCTCACGGTTCAAATTTAACACTTATGGTTTAAACTTAATCACTATATCAAGTATTACATAAGCTTAGACACCACAGTACATGAAAGGATTTTATCATGGGATAAATTTGTGTTCTTTAGACATGTACGTGTCTTGATACATGGCAGCCAGTTTAGATCCTCAGTGACCATCAGCAGCCTACGATAATCCCCCAGCAGTGTCAGACATTTCAATAAGGACGTTTTTAATAAAATGCCTGCCTATACAAGTGAGGTTTTCAGCCTAGCCTTCGATGTTGAGACTGTGTTTTATCGAACATTGACAAGGAGGATATTCCATAGTGTTGGAGCTTCATTGGAAAAGGCTCTGCCCCCAGAGGTATGTTTCCTTATGTGGCAACTCCAGTTCTACCCCACTAATAGACATTACATTTACCACAATGCAAAGTGCTTCCAAGCACTTAACCCCTTACATCCTCAACAGCTATAACTTTAGTTTCTGAGTTACAGCTTTTTCTAAGATCTTGGAAATAAAGGGAAGGTTTGACGTCAGACTGTAGTTTGGTTGAGGTTAGCTTCTTTGATTTGGTCTGATTACTGCTAATCTGAATGATTTAGGTATGTAACCCTGCCATTTGTAAAAATCATTACTTTGGTTTTAGAAACATTCAAAACAAGTTTCAGGTATATAAGCTGATGTTCCATAAAGGTAAAGGCAGACTGTAAGTAGCTAATAGCTTCTGCCAGAGTGAAACCACAACAGTGAATAACTATCATCAGCATAGAAATAGATTTTAGCACCAGGGGCATTTCTGTCAAGTGCATCCACATAAATACTAAATAAAATTGGACCTAAAACAGAGCCCTGGGGCATGCCAGAATAGACATTTAGCATTGTAGAGGAGAGACCTTCAAAGTGTCTGCATTGCATTCTGTCTGACAGGTAATCAGTAAACCATCCAACTGCATGATCAGACCAATATTTGACAGTTGTTGTTTCAAGATGGAATGATCTATAACAGGGGTTCCCAACCTTTTGCAACCCAAGGCCCACTTAACCCACCCCAAAACTTTCAGAATATTTTTTATTGCCGTTTAAAACCAAATACAGTGCAACCATCCACGTGACCTGTGAAATTGATGATCACACAACAAAACAAACTAACCATTTATAGCACTTTTTGTCACTCACCTAATGAGATGGCTGATGATGTTTGCCAACTATCAAGTGGTGGATGTCAGGTTGAAGAGCAGAAAGTTGCAAACGTAGGTCTGGTTCAACATTAAGACTATTCCTGTATTTGTTATTGAGTACCACCAACATAGAAAATCCAGTTTCGCAGAGATACGTTGCGGGAAACGGAATCTCACTGCCTTGTCTGAAAAGATCTGAAAGATCATTTACCCTGACATGAAGCCAAAAATTTACCAATGACTTTTGTGAAAAAATTAATTTTAAAGCACTGTCACAAGAGAGATCAATAAGGCTGTCCTGCTCAGACGCACTCAGACTTGCGATGGCTCCTTGGTATATGTCGACAAAGGGATTTTGTATCCAGCTGAAATGAACGTCTAGAGCTGGAAAGTAATCACGTAGCTGCATTTCCAAATTTTGAAGGTGCTCAACATTCGGTCTTGAAACCGCATTTGGCAGAGAAGCATTTTCTTTTCTGACAATCTGACAGATTGTCAAATGATTCGTAGTTTGACTGTTCCATGCTTGACTGTTCCATGCTTGGTCCCCATGTCCAGCTTCTTTATTTATTGTAGCTTTGATTTTGTTTTGGATGTGAAACGCTGTCACTGATTTGCCTTGAAGGCTAAGGTTGAGTCCATTCAAATGGGTAAAAATGTCTGAGAGGTAACTCAATTTAGCAAGCCACTCAAAATCAGTGAAACAGTCTGAAAGTTCAAAGTTTGAGTCCAATAGAAAAAATTACTTACTTCATCCCTCAATTCAAAACGTTGAGCCAGCACCTTGCCGTGAGAAAGCCACTTTACCTCAGTATGTAAAAGAAGCTGAACATGACTGCTGCCCATTTCCTCGCATATAACACGAAATAAACGGGATTGGAGTGGCAGAGCCTTAATGAAGCTATCTTCACTGCCTCATCCAGCACAATTTTAACCTCTTTGTACAGTTGCGCCTTTTTTCTGCATAAAACTAACTAATAATGTCACACTAAATTTATTTTTATAACTAATATAGCTTCCTGTATACAAATTTTCCGCCATCTACACGCAACTGTTCGCGAGAAATTCCGTTCTGAACAAACCGTGTTTACACCATGTGGTTTACACGTGCAACTTGTCTCGCCCTTTAACCCCTTTGTGCGGTGGCCATTTTAAAACAAAAGTTCTAATACTTCTAATGTTCTAATACTGCTTATATTCTAATATTTAGTATGCATTCTCTTATTCACAACTGTTTATTCATAGTCACAAACGCAACTGCGTCCTTCGTAGCTCTTCTTAGCCGTTCTTAGCTAACTTCCGGTTTAGCATTCTACCCAAACAATTCGGCACAACTCCAGCTAAACTAAACATTTTCTTTTTCCGTGATGTCCAAAAGTATATGCAATCAAATGATTCACTAACAAAATAATGTACGACTGCTTCAGTTTCGCCAAACAGAGTCGATCGCGTGTGCTCTGGAGAGTTTAGCTTAGCCTAGCTTAGGTCAGCATGTTTACGACCGAAATGGCTTGATGTGTTGCGCATAAAATTCCCAAAGACAAGCAATCACGAATTGGCAAGTGAGGTGTTAATCTTTTCAGCATCGAATGAGCTATTGGGGCTACAACAGCTATCAATCACTTCGAAGGCGTCAGCTTGTCGCTTTTGCAGTTACTTGATAGCCCCCCCTCCCTTCCCCCTTTACACCTCGCCAGGCAGAGGTGTGAAAAGCTGTCATTCAAAACCACCACCACCCTCCAGACCAATAAAAACTATGGAATTCAAAAGTAAACAGATGTAGCTTTGCAATTGGAGAGCAGACTCCTAGCCACTAAGGTGCACACATCAGTGTATTTTAGTGCCGGTCCCAAGCCCGGATAAATAGGGAGGGTTGCGTCAGGAAGGGCATCCGGTGTAAAAACTGCGCCAAATCAAATGATGCGGATCAAAAATAGAAATTCCATACCGGATCGGTCGAGGCCCGGGTTAACAACGACCGCCACTGGTGATATTGTCCAACAGGTCATTAGTGGAAATTGGACTACTGTTGGGACAAGGAGGAGGAGGAGAGGGGGGAAGAGGGTTCTGAAGCTGAAGGAGAGGAGGCAGAGCAGGAAGGTGGAGGTTAGAGTTGGTACGTTGAATGTGGGCTCTATGACAGGTAAAGGGAGAGAGAGCTAGCTGATGTGATGGAGAGGAGGAAGTTAGATATACTGTGTGTTCAGGAGACCAAGTGGAAGGGGAGCAAGGCCAGGAGCATTGGTGGTGGCGGCTTCAAACTCTTCTATCATGGAGTAGACAGGAAGAGAAATGGAGTAGGAGTAATCCTGAAGGATGAGTTTAGTAAGAATGTAGTGGAGGTAAAGAGAGTAAGTGACATGGTGATCTGTGTAACGTTAGAGATTGTTGGAGTGATGATGAATGTCATCAGTGCTTATGCTCCTCGGGTAGGTTGTGATGTGGAGGAGAAAGAAGAATTCTGGAGGGAGTTAGATGAAGTAGTTTTGCAGGTTTCTAAAGAAGAGAGAGTGGTTATCAGAGCAGATTTAAATGGACATGTTGGTGAAGGGAACAGTGGTGATGAGGAGGTGTTGGGTAGATATGGTGTTAAAGAAAGGAATACGGAAGGACAAATGGTGGTAGACTTTGCTAAAAGGATAGAGATGGCTGTAGTTAACACCTATTTTAAGAAAAAGGAAGAGCACAGGGTGACATATAAGAGTGGGGGAAGATGCACACAGGTCGACTATATCCTCTGTAGGAGACAAAACCTGAAAGAGGTTAGTCATTGCAAGGTGGTACCAGGGGAGAGTGTAGCTAAACAGCATAGGATAGTGATATGTAGGATGGTTTTGAAGGTGAAGTAGAGGAAGAGAGTGAGAGTGGCACCTAAGATCAGATGGTGGAAGTTAAAGGATGAGGACTGTGGTGTAAAATTCGGGGATGAGGTGAGACAGGTACTTGGTAATGGTGGTGTTCTGGGTACCTGGGATGAGACTTCAAATGCAGTGAGGGATGTGGCTAGGAACGTACTTGGTGTGACCTCAGGACAGAGGAAGATAGACAAGGAGTCGTGGTGGTGGAATGAGGAAGTTCAGGAAAGTTTGACAGGAAAGCGGTTGGCTAAAATGAATTGGGACTTTCAGCGGGATGAAGAAAGGACAAGGAGATGTGTCGTATGGCAAAGAGAGCAGTGGCAGAAGCTAAAGAGAAGGCATATAGCAAGCTGTATGAGAAGTTGGACACTAAGGAAGGGGAAAAGGATCTGTACAGATTGGCCAGACAGAGAAACCGTGATGGGCAGGATGTGCAGCAGGTTAGGATGATAAAGGGTAAAGATGGAAATGTGTTGTGTAGTGAGGAGAGTGTCTTGGGAAGGTGGAAGGAGTATTTTGAGGAACTGATGAATCAAGAGAATGAAAGGGAAAGAAGGTTAGAAGAGGTAGAGATTGTGAATCAGGAAGTTCCCCAGGTGAGCAAGGAGGAAGTAAGGGCTGCGATTCAGAGAATGAAGTGTGATAAGGCAGTTGGACCGGATGATATTCCAGTGGAGGCATGGAGATGTTTGGGAGAGACAGCAGTGGAGTTTTTGACTGGGTTATTTAACAGAATCTTGGAAGGCCAGAAGATGCCTGAGGAATGGAGACGAAGCATAATGGTGCCGATTTTTAAGAATAAGGGTGACGTTCAGAGCTATAGTAATTACAGGGGAATTAAGTTGATCAGTCACAGCCTGAAAATCTGGGAAAGAGTAGTGGAAGCTAGGCTTAGAGGAGAAGTAGAGATCTGTGAGCAGCAGTATGGTTTCATGCCAGCTAAGTGCACCACAGATGCTATGTTTGCTTTGAGAGTGCTAATGGAGAAGTATAGGGAAGGACAGAAGGAGTTACATTGTGTGTTTGTTGACTTAGAGAAAGCTTATGATAGAGTACCGAGAGAGGAGCTGTGGTATTGTCTGAGGAAGTCAGGAGTAGCGGAAAGGTATGTGAGGGTGGTGCAGGATATGTACGAGAACAGTGTGACAGCAGTGAGATGTGCGGTAGGAATGACAGACGGGTTTAAAGTGGGGGGTAGGACTACACCAGGGATCAGCCCTGAGTCCCTTCCTGTTCGCAATTGTCATGGACAGACTGACGGACGAGGTTAGGCAGGAGTCCCCTTGGACTATGATGTTTGCTGATGACATTGTGATCTGTAGTGAGAGTAGGGAGCAGGTGGAGGCGAGCTTGGAGATGGAGGTATGCTTTGGAAAGCAGGGGAATGAAAGTGAGCAGGAGTAAAACAGAGTACATGTGTGTGAATGAGAGGGCAGACGGTGGACAGGTCCAGTTACAAGGAGTTGATTTGGTGAAGGTCGACGAATTTACCTACTTGGGGTCGAAGGTACAGAGTAATGGAGGAAGTGAAAGAGAGGTAAAGAAGAGAGTGCAGGCAGGGTGGTGTGGATGGCACAAAGTATCAGGGGTGATCTGTGATAGAAGGGTGTCGGCTATAATGAAAGGAAAGATCTATAGGACAGTATTGAGACCTGCTATGTTGTATGGACTAGAGACAGTAGCACTGACAAAGAGACAGGTGAGGGAGATGGAGGTGTCTGAGATGAAGATGTTGAGATTCTCACTTGGAGTGACGAGGAAGGATAGGATCAGAAATGAGTTTATTAGAGGATCAGCACATGTAGCTTGTTTTGGAGATAAGGTTAGAGAAGCGAGATTGAGATGGTTTGGACATGTACAGAGGAGAGAGGAGACGTATATTGGCAGGAGGGTCTTGAGGATGGAGAGGTAGACCTAAGAGGAGGTTTATGGATGCAGTGGTAGAGGATATGAGAGTGGCTGGTGTGTCAGTGGAAGACACTCAGGACAGGGCTAGATGGAGGAGTTTGATCCGCTGTGGTGACCCCTAAACGGTAATTGCCGAAAGAAGAAGAAGAAGACTACTTAAAACGACGCTCCAATGTCACTGATAGGTCGAGAATTATTTGTTGTTCTCAGCAAAGGAAAGGATTACGCGTTTGTATAAGATGTCGTGAACACGCAAATAAAGGTATTTACCAACATTCCATAGCTGTTTGAAAGTGTGATACTGATGCTTTGATAGTAAGATAGTAGATGCTTTTGACTGATGCTTTAAGTGACAAAACATGAAGCCATCTTACTTTGTAGACTTGTTTTTACTTTTTTCTGTTTTAGAGGTTCTCATTGAGCCAAAATTATGGAAATATAAGCCTGGAAGTGAATCAATATGTTGGCTCACTGTCTACTTCAGTTTGAATCCTGAATTATCATTTTGCTATATGTACACCTTGAGATAAGTAGTGTTAAAGTGTATTAGTACAAATTGTTTAGAAATCGGCTCAAAATGGCCGCCTCTGAGGTCCATTGACGCAGTGCCACGTCCAAATCTATGTTCTAATCTCTGTTTTTATTAATATCTCCACGCAAAGACATCATAGAAACGTGGTTCAAAACATTTCATGAAACTGAAGTCTGGCCATAGTAGGAGTTAAGAACCAGTGAATAGAGGTTTAAAATCATGCCTACATTTGATTTGCACTTTCGTGTGTCACTAAGATTTACACCTGCCACTCCCCTCATGTGATTGGGGGACTTGTGTGTCATTTATGCTTGTCATCATCATGACATCACTAGTATCTATTATCAGAAGAAGGCAGAACCTTCTGTTCTCATTCGACATATGGTTGGCTGGCAAGCTTTTTTTTCTAAATTGTTTTGCGTATCATATTTTGCAAACAGCTGCTGAGGCGACACCTTCTACTACCTAGCAGCAGGAGCTAGCTAGCTAGCTACATAGGTAACGTAGCGATTTACAGTACATAGCAGCGATGAATGTAGCTTGAAATCCTGAGGTGTTTGATGAAGAAGCATAAAAGCTAATGCTTCTTCATTGATGGCTAAATGAATGTTATTTTACAATATCGCTCACTATAATACTGGACGCAGGTGAACAGCTAGGTTCACCTTTAGGCACGACGTGTGCAACTAGCTAGCTGGCTAGCTAGAAGCTGCATCTGCAAAATTCATGTAATTGATTCATTATAAAATAATCATGATTTTGTTTTTTGACTTTTGCCTATATTGACTGTCCATTAGTAAATGTTTACTTTGTATGTTTCTGAGTGTGAAAGTATAGAATAATATATAGATAGATATAGTATAGATGAGTGGATATGTTTTGGCCATGCTGAACACTGCTCTGCAGTTTTTATTTGTTTTTATAGTTGCTGTAATTTTTTTCCCGCTTGCACAGATGAATCTTAACATTTTGATACTCCATGAAGCTTGATATGTAATAAAAAAAGTCCCTCAGACCACACTTTGATGCAATAAGTGATTGTCTCTAAATATACTTATCACATTACACCCATGTATTTCATATCAAAATGTTCACAACAATATCAGCCTTCATCCTAATGAGGTTACATTTGACTTATTGCATAAATAAATTATATGATTCTAAATCTGAAAATATGAGGTCCGATTTCAAATTCTTCTCATATCTCGTATGAAACCACACCTTTACTGAAACAAACCAAGTATACTGATGTTTGAAATAAGTTTGCAAAGGTGTTGGCTTCACAAAAATACTGAAATAGTTACTATAATACTAGTATAGAAATGTGTAAAAATAATGCATAAAAATTATTTTTTTACAAATTTAGGAAAACATGCTTAAACAGAAAAAAGGCCCCTAGACCTCAGAGGGTTATCATGATGTGTACACAAGACAACAGCTTCACTCAGACTGAAGTAGCTAACTAAATAGCCAAACCAATCAACGAACTCAAACTAAACACGTTTTGTTTTGCAAATAAACAAACTAAATATGCTGAACTGTCTATTTATTGGAGAAAAAATACTTAGCAAAAAAAAAAAATTTTGCAGTATGTCTGTGGCCCACAGGTTGAAAACCACTGATCTATAGTATCAAAGGCCCTGGAAAGATCAACAAAGAGGGCTGTGCAGATATATTTTATTGTCAAATGAATCTGTTAAATCATTAATAACTTTTAGGGAAGCTGTAATGGTACTATGTTGTTTCCTGAAACCAGACTGATATGGGTCGAGAATATTATTTGTTTGGTAGTAATAGTAAGTTTAAAACTACACTGAATAGGTTTTTAAGTTTAAGCCACATTTTTGTCAATTGTGATTTTCACCCCAATCAAAATTTGTCCTTTGCATTTACCCATCTGTGCAGTCAGAACACACACACTAGTGATCACTAGGGGGCTGTGGTGCACACATGCCCAGAGCGGTGGGCAGCCCTAGCCCGGCACCCAGGGAGCAGTTGGGGTTAGGTTCCTTGCTCAAGGGCACCTCAGTTATGGCCTCAGGCCTGGGAATCAAACCCATGACCCTCTGGTCACAAGACCGGTTCCCTAACCACCAGACCATGACTGCCCGACTGATGAAGTGATGAAGTCACTAACTGATGAAGGCTAACTTTAGAAACTGAGGTTCTAAACCATCTGGATCTGCAGATTTGGTAATATCCAATGAAAGGAGAGCTCTATGGACCTCTTCCATTGTGAACAATGTAAAACAAAAAGGCTGCCCAGGAGGTATAATACGATCAGCTGGAACAGGAGGCACTGCAAATGATGCTGGTAGATCAGTTTGGAGAGAAGAACTGGAGAAAACAGAGCCAGAGGCAATGAAATAATTATTAAAACAATCAAGCATGGAAGCCCTATCAGATATAGTGGTCATTGTAAACAATGCTGGTGGGGAGATCACTATGATTCTCATCGGCTGAAATAAAACATTTCAAATTTATTTGGGATCATTTAAATTTTCTGTTGTTGCCAAGAGGTAAAAGTCAGATTTGGCTTTTTTAATCGGAAGAGTAAAGCAATTTCTGAGTTGCCTGAAAGTGAGCCAGTCAGCCTCAGACCCAGAATTCCTGGCTATAGCCCATGTAAAATTAATATTTTGCAAAATGTAACTCACGGGTAAATCATGGATTATCTGTGCATTTGACTTTAAACCTCAGGAAGGAAGTATGTTTATCAACAAGGGAAGTTTCAAATAATTCAGTAACAGCTAGGCTTCAAGCAGTCCTGAACTAACTGATTAAAAAATGTATCCTCAAAATGAATCCCAGATATCGAAGAGTTTGAAAATCAGAAAGAACTTGAAAGCTGTAACAATTCGCACATGCAGATGTGACGCAATCGCAGGTTTTTAAATACTTTAATAAAGGGACGAGACAGAACACTAAACAGGGGTACAAAACAAGGCAAGGGAAACCACAGACAACCGAGAAACTAACGAATTTAAACGAGGCGAACAGGCAAATACTCAACAGTAAGAGAAACACTAATATACTATAAAACAAAAACACAGAAGCAACCACGATATAAAGGAATACGCAAAACAAACATAACCCAGCTGAACTAACAGGGAGAACGGGAAACAAAAAAACTAACCAAGAAATATACACGGGCAGGGAAAAACCAAACGACTACGAGAGGGAAACCAACAGAAAACAGCAAAATGAAAACAAACCAGTACACAGGAACCGCGGAGGGACAAGATAGAGGCAACAAATACTTAACAACAACAGACGCAACACTAACTAGGAACAAGGAGAGATAAGGTAGACAGAGAGAGAGATAAGATCGAGGGTAAAACAGGCAGGGATCCCAGGTTGACTTACAGATAATGACCGACGAGGGAACTGGGTAAATGCGGGGAATATAAACACAGACTAAATGGGAAATTAACAAGACATGGCTGGGAACGATAATGACAGGGGCAGTGACACAAGGAACAGGGGCGTGACAGACAGAAGGGAAACTATGGAAACCGGGAAACACGGTGGAATTAGGGCAGATGACGTAGGACTGGGGCGGAGGGCGGAGCTAGACATGACAAAAACGTCATATATTCAACCATATATATCCCTTAAAATGCTTGTAAAACATTACAAAAATCCACAGACATCATGAACAAGGAAATCAGGCAGCCACCATCTATGTTTGGATCAAGATTGGCTCAACAGCTTCACAGCTTCAAAATGTTTTGTGGTCTGGGACAGAAAGACTCTTCACTCCCCTGTAAAAGCAAACATGCTGAAATACCGTGCTTTTCTTCATTTTAAACCAGTGTTGAATTTCTCTGGACACTGCTTTATTGAAATGTGCACTAGTGTTACTTTATTGTTGTAGCATGATATCTGTCAGGCTGTTATATTAAATGAGTCCTGCGATTACCCTGTCATTCTGATTCTGACTGCAGAGTTTGTTTTGGGTCAGAGTCCACTCCGAAGAAGGATAATCTTCAAAAGAAGATTAACGACTTCCTCTTCAACATTTTTGATGTAAGTTTTGAAGTTTGTTCCTAACACTTCCTTGGAATAAATATATTATTCATGGCATTGGCATAAACATTCTATGATGTCTAACTTAAGTGATTATGAATGTTTGTCTGAGTTGAGACTTTTGTAAAAGACCTCATATTCATTTCTCCAGTATGATGATGAGAGCTGTGTGATGTGTGAGGGTCAGGGATGTAGCTAGGGCTGGGGCCACAGTGGCACAGTGATTAGCAGCATAAATGCATCATTCCTGTCTCTCACCATTCCCAAGCACCACATTACCCACATTACTCATATTACACTGATTTAAAAGCTCCTTAGTGAACCTGTTCAGAATGGTTCTGTGACACTGTAGGTGAGGAATGGGATATCCAGCCAGCATAGTGCACACACAAAACATTTATTACAAAACCATACAACCAGAACAATGTGAATAGGGTGCAGGTTCAACTGAATGATTAGCACAAGGGATGTGGTTACAAACAAGGAATGAGCTTACTAACAACAGGGGTGTGGTTACCAACAAGGAACGAGCTTACTAACAACAGGGGTGTGGTTACAAACCAGGCATGAGCTTACTAACAACAGGGGTGTGGTTACAAACAAGGAATGAGCTTACTAACAACAGGGGTGTGGTTACCAACAAGGAACGAGCTTACTAACAACAGGGGTGTGGTTACAAACCAGGCATGAGCTTACTAACAACAGGGGTGTGGTTACAAACAAGGAATGAGCTTACTAACAACAGGGGTGTGGTTACAAACAAGGAACGAGCTTACTAACAACTTGGGTGTGGTTACAAACAAGGAATGAGCTTACTAACAACAGGGGTGTGGTTACAAACAATGAATGAGCTTACTAACAGGGGTGTGGTTACAAACAAGGAATGAGCTTACTAACAACAGGGGTGTGGTTACAAACAAATTACAAGTGAACATAATCATGTGGGTGTGACAAGACAGAACAGTGTACACACAAAAAAACGTGGTGATCTGTCATAGTGTCAACAGTAACAAAAACATGTGGCAGGCAATGTTTCAAGTAGGCCATTATTATTAAGTAACCATTATTATTATTCAATTCAATTCAATTCAATTCAATTTTATTTATATAGCGCTTTTTACAACACATGTTGTCACAAAGCAGCTTTACAAATTGCGTGGGTCCAGATCCCTAATGAGCAAGCCAAAGGCGACAGTGGCAAGGAAAAACTCCCTAAGATGGCAGGAATTTAGGAAGAAACCTTGGGAGGACCAAGACTCAAAAGGGAACCCATCCTCCATTGGGCGGCCCGCTAGCAATGTCCACATTCACAGTTCAGGTATAGTCCAGATATAGTCCTGTAGTTATGATTCTAATTCCAGGCCGAGTAGTCACAGTCCCTTCAGAGTAGATGAGCCTCAGGTGGGGGTGGCATCAGCACGTCCTCTTGCGATAATGGCACATCCAACCACGGCATCGGCACATCCACTGGCAAGCCAGACCATCTCCTAGATGCTTGTATGGGGTGGGTAACGGGAAAGGCTCGTCTCTCCTTGTCCCGGTATTTCTCGGGCAGCCATTGGGAAGAAGAGGGACAATTAGTTCTATATGGAATATGTTAGACAAAGTAAATGTAAGCATTTCTGGAGTGTGGCAGCGACTCCGGCAATTAAATTATTACAGCCTAGCTAAAGGGCAGAACCAGAAGGTAACACAGACTTGGGAGCATCCTGAGACACTGGCATCCATCCACTACACCGTCGACAAACTTGAGTGACCGCGTGCAGTGATAGGATGACAGCACCAGCGCCCAGTTTGTCATAAAAACCCTTTGCCCATGAACCCCTGGATCTGTTACCTTATCTAAAGGGGCACATTAATTACCAAATGCTAGATCAAACAAGTAAGTTTTCAACCTAGACTTAAAGATTGAGACTGTACCAGAGTCCCGGACACATTCTGGAAGACTATTCCATAGTTGGGGGGCCTATAAGAAAAGGCTCTTCCCCCTGCTGTTACCTTATTAATTGATGGAACTAATAAGAGGCCAGCACCTTGGGATCGTAGTGGTCGCGGGGGGTTCATAATAAGAGATAAGCTCTTGGAGGTAGTCAGGAGCAAGTCCATGCAGTGCTTTATAAGTCAATAGAATAATTTTAAAATCAATACGGAATTTTACTGGGAGCCAGTGCAGGGCCGATAAGACTGGGCTGATATGTTCAAATTTCCTAGTTCTAGTTAGAACTCTGGCTGCGGCATTTTGAACTACTTGAAGTTTATTTATATTCCTATTTGAACATCCTGACAGTAACGAGTTACAATAATCTAATCTGGAGCTAACAAAGGCGTGTACTAGTTTTTCTGCATCATGCTGGGATAATGCATTTCTTAACTTGGCAATGTTACGGAGATGTAGAAAAGCTATCCTGGTAGTATTATCTATGTATTTATCAAATGATAGGTCAGAGTCGAATAAGACGCCGAGATTTTTGGCTACCGAGCCAGGAGTAATGGGGTAATCTGCAAGATTTAACATTAGATCTGGTATTTTCTGTCTTGTGGCCTTTGGGCCCAGAAGGAGAACCTCTGTTTTGTCACCATTAAGGTGGAGGAAGTTTAGCGACATCCAACATTTAATATCGCTACGCAGGCCTCAATTTTTCCTAATCTGGATTTGTCATCAGGTTTGGCGGATATATAAAGTTGGGTGTCATCTGCATAGCAGTGAAAGTTGACACCATGTTTATTTATAACTATTCCTAATGGTAACATATATAATGTAAATAATAGTGGTCCTAGGATGGAGCCTTGCGGGGACTCCATATTTCACTTCTGAGTGTTTGGAGGGAATATTATTGAGCTCTACAAACTGATAGCGATTGGTTAAGTAAGAATTAAACCATGAAAGGGCTGTACCCGAGATTCCAACCCAGTTTTCTAACCTTTCTAGCAGGATCTTGTGATCTATTGTGTCGAAGGCTGCACTAAGATCGAGAAGCACTAATAGAGATACATAACCTTGATCAGAGGCAAGAAGGAGATAATTTGTTACTTTAACTAGTGCTGTTTCAGTGCTGTGGTGGGGCCTAAATCCAGATTGGAATTTTTCAAATATGTGGTTCCTGTGCAGATATAAGCATAACTGTTTGGCCACAGCTTTTTCTATGATCTTGGATATAAATGATAGGTTCGAGATGGGTCTGTAGCTAGATAGTACATTAGGATCAAGATTTGGTTTCTTGATCAGGGGTTTAATGACTGCTAGTTTACAGGATCTGGGCATGTGACCCATTGTGATGGATGAGTTTACTATATTTAAAAGAGGTTCGATTACAACTGGTAAAACCTCTTTGAGTAATTTAGAGGGAATCGAGTCTAATGTGCAAGTAGTAGAATTTAACGATGAAATTATTTTCTCCAATTCTAGTTGTGGGAGTGATGAAAAGCTTCAAGCTTTTCTTCTAATGCTAGATTTTGTTCAATATCAGCCAATCCAGATGACAAACCAGATGAATTACCTATAAAAGGATTTATATTTAGTCTAATATTCTCTATTTTATTATCAAAGAAATCCATAAATACATTACTAGTTAGGTTCCCTGGAATCTGATGTTCAGCGCTGGTTTGATTTTTTGTAAGTTTAGAAATAGTACTGAAAAGAAATCTAGGATTATTTTTATTTTTTTCGATCAGTGAGGCTAGGTATGACATATTATGATGTCATTATCATCTTCACAGCATCAGACAGACTCTGGTTATTTTATCTCACATTTGACTCTGTTGTTCTGGACTAAACTTCTACATCTAGTTTTGATCTACTCAAGTATAATCTTGATAAATCTATAATTTAAAGTATGGTCCTACACTTTAAATTTTCTTGCTATTTTTGTGCTACGTTTTACTAAATTAAGATAATTTCCTATTTATGAAAGAAAATATACTGATTTTATATATAAAAAGAAATGCCTTCAGCATAATGAATAATCATTTTCTATTGTAAGATTTAAAATAATGTGTTTCCCTTCTTATTATTTATCTTAAAGGATCTTGAGAAAAAAATAATTGTGTTCATAAAACATGAGCTGGACATGTTTAAGAAGTTTCTGAAAAAAGAAAACACAAGATTTTATGGAGATATGAAGGAAGAGAAGTGGAGTTTGAGAGATGGAGTTCTTAACATGACCCTGTACTTCCTGAAGACAATGGAGCACGATGACCTCGCTGATGCACTACAGAGTAAGAGATCGGCAGAAATACATTACCCACAATGCATCTGACCTATTTATATATGCAGCATGCACACATTACCCACAATGCATCTTACCTATTTATATATGCAACATGCACACATTACCCACAATACATCTGACCTATTTATATATGCAGCATGCACACATTACCCACAATGCATCTGACCTATTTATATATGCAGCATGCACACATTACCCACAATACATCTGACCTATTTATATATGCAATATGCACACATTACCCACAATGCATCTTACCTATTTATATATGCAATATGCACACATTACCCACAATGCATCTTACCTATTTATATATGCAACATCCACACATTACCCACAATGCATCTTACCTATTTATATATGCAACTTGCACATATTACCCACAATGCATCTTACCTATTTATATATGCAACATGCACACATTACCCACAATGCATCTTACCTATTTATATATGCAACTTGCACATATTACCCACAATGCATCTTACCTATTTATATATGCAACATGCACACATTACCCACAATGCATCTTACCTATTTATATATGCAACATGCACACATTACCCACAATGCATCTTACCTATTTATATATGCAACTTGCACACATTACCCACAATGCATCTTACCTATTTATATATGCAACATGCACACATTACCCACAATGCATCTTACCTATTTATATATGCAACATGCACACATTACCCACAATGCATCTTACCTATTTATATATGCAACTTGCACATATTACCCACAATGCATCTTACCTATTTATATATGCAACATGCACACATTACCCACAGTGCATCTTACCTATTTATATATGCAACATGCACACATTACCCACAATACATCTTACCTATTTATATATGCAACTTGCACATATTACCCACAATGCATCTTACCTATTTATATATGCAACTTGCACACATTACCCACAATACATCTTACCTATTTATATATGCAACTTGCACATATTACCCACAATGCATCTTACCTATTTATATATGCAACATGTACACATTACCCACAATGCATCTTACCTATTTATATATGCAACTTGCACACATTACCCACAATGCATCTTACCTATTTATATATGCAACATGCACACATTACCCACAATGCATCTTACCTATTTATATATGCAACATGCACACATTACCCACAATGCATCTTACCTATTTATATATGCAACTTGCACACATTACCCACAATGCATCTTACCTATTTATATATGCAACATGCACACATTACCCACAATGCATCTTACCTATTTATATATGCAACATGCACACATTACCCACAATGCATCTTACCTATTTATATATGCAACATGCACACATTACCCACAATGCATCTTACCTATTTATATATGCAACATGCACACATTACCCACAGTGCATCTTACCTATTTATATATGCAACATGCACACATTACCCACAATACATCTTACCTATTTATATATGCAACTTGCACATATTACCCACAATGCATCTTACCTATTTATATATGCAACATGCACACATTACCCACAATGCATCTTACCTATTTATATATGTAACATGCACACGTTACCCATTGTACATCTTACCTATTTATATATGCAACATGCACACATTACCCATAGTACATCTTACCTATTTGTATATGCAACATACACACATTACCCACAATACTTCATACCTATTTATATACTGAATGTAACAGGCACACATTTTGTACAGTACATATTATCAACCCATATATGCAGTAGCTGTTTAGAAGTAAATGGAAAATTATTTTTAAAACTTGAGCCTTCTCATTATGTATCTGTCTAAACACTCAATTAAATGTGAGATTACTGTACAAAGTCTATATATAATTTGTCATCTCAGATGTAGTACTTAAATGTTTATATTTTTAATTAGGTGAACTGATTGGAATTCAGCAGCGTGTACTAAAATCAAAATTCATGAAAAAATACAACCATGTGTGTGAAGGAATTGCACAACAAGGGGTTTCCAACACTCTAAATAAGATCTACACAGATGTGTACATCACAGAGGGTGTAACTCTTCAGGTCACCAAAGAACACGAGGTGAGACAGATTGAAAACACAAAAACCTGCGTAACTAACACCACTCAAATGCAGCAAGAGAAGTCAATTGACTGCACAAAAATGTTTGAAGCATTTCCTGATCAAGACAGACCCATCAGAACTGTGCTGACCCAGGGGGTGGCTGGCATTGGGAAATCCATCTGTGTGCAGAAGTTTGTTCTGGACTGGGCTGAAGGGAGAGAATATCAGGACATCACATTCATATTTCCACTTCCTTTCCGAGAACTGAACTTGAAGACGGAAAAATATGGTTTAATGGACATCATCTGTAATTTTTTTCCTGAGACTAAAGGACTGAGATTCACAGATAAGCACAAAGTCATATTCATCCTTGATGGCCTGGATGAATGTCGACTTCCTCTGGCATTCCTAAAAAATGAGACGTGGACTAGTGTGTCAATGCCAACCACACTGGACGTTGTGCTGACAAACCTGATCAAAGGGAATCTGCTTCCCTCTGCTCTCATCTGGATCACCACCAGACCTGCAGCTGCTGCTAAGATCCCTGCTGAGTTTATCGACCGTGTTACTGAGGTACGCGGCTTCAATGATGACCAGAAGGTGGAATACTTCAGAAAGAGGATCAGTGATGAGAATCTGGCCAACAAAATCATTGATCACATTAAAGGATCAAGAAGCCTCTTCATCATGTGTCATATCCCCGTGTTCTGCTGGATTTCAGCCACTGTGCTTCAGAGAATTCTGGAAGGAGCAGAGATTGAAGATACACCAAAGACACTGACAGATATGTACACTTACTTCCTGATCTTTCAGACCATACAGGGGGAAATCAAGTACACAAGTAAGAATGCGTCAGACATACCGTGGGACAAAGAGGGCATTGTGTCACTGGGAAACCTAGCCTTTCAACACTTGGAAAAAAACAACTTGATCTTCTACTCAGAAGATCTTGAAGAATGTGGGATCAATCGCAGTAAAATATCAGTGTACTCAGGACTGTGCACTCAGGAGACTGTCAGATTTAAAGACACTGTTTTCAGCTTTGTCCATCTGAGCATTCAGGAGTTCATCGCTGCTGTATTTGTGTTTGTACGTCTCATTAATGACAACATCAATGTTTTTGCTGAACATTCAACATCACAGAGGAGCAAAAATGATACAGGGATGATTCATCTGCTCCAGGCTGCAGTGGACAAGGCTTTGGAGAGTGAGACTGGAAACCTGGACCTTTTCCTGCGCTTCCTTCTGGGTCTCTCACTGGAGTCCAATCAGGAGCTGATACGAGGTCTGCTGACAAAGACAGGAAGTGGCTCTGATTGCCGAACGGGCATAATTGACTACATCAAGTTGAAGATTGCACAAAATTCATCACCAGAAAGATCAATCAACCTGTTCTACTGTCTGAATGAGCTGAATGATGATTCTCTGGTGAAAGAGATCCAGAGTTACCTGAACTCAGGATGTCTCTCTGAAGCTGAACTCTCACCTGCACAGTGGTCAGCTCTGGTCTTTGTGTTATTGACATCTGAAGAGGATCTGGATGAGTTTGACCTACGAAAGTTCATCAGATCTGACGAGTGTCTTTGGAGACTGATGCCTGTTGTCCAGCCTGCTACAAGAGCTCTGTAAGTAAAGCCATATTCTCCATGCAGTTCAGTAATAGTCCAAAACAAAACTTTGTGTTTTCTTAAACATAATTCACAAAGTATTTTACATAATATTAATAATAATTATTATTACTGTTTTAATGCAGCAAGGCAGGAACCTGCTTGAACTGTTTCCTCAACTGGTTTATGAAGTATGCGAAACCACATGACCTCCTGCTGAAGAACATAATAATAGTTATTGGGATTAGTGAAGGCTATTAGAGTGAATCTTATTCAGTTTGTGACAAAAGAGATACAATAATTGAAATAACTTCTGGACTGAAGGTCCTTCGTTATTCCAAATATCGTTTTAATGAAAGAACACTGCTGTCTTTGTTCAGTATGACAGACCTAAAATGTTCTAAACCTTTGATGTATTTCCCCATATTAGGCTCTGTGAGTGTAACCTGACAGAGAGAAGCTGTTCAGCTCTGCTCCCCGTTCTCACCTCAGAATCCTCCAAGCTGATTGACCTTGACATGAGCAACAATCCCCTGCAGGATTCAGGAGTGGAGCAGCTATCTGAAGGACTGAGTAATCCAAACTGCACACTGAAGACACTGAAGTGAGTTTCTCTACCATTATGTAGATTTCACCTGTTGTTGTTGGATATAATTGTTTTAATCTTATTAACAGTTAAGACTGCAAAGTGAATAAAGTAATATACCATAAAAGGATGGAAAATAAAAATAATAGAAAGACAATGTGTTCTCTTCACGCTTAAAAATATTGCAATGTGTTTGGCACCTGATACAATAAGGCTTGACTTAATAGTTGTGCTAGACTTGATACAGTAGTGCTAGACTTTACAGTGGTTACACCTTATAATGTGGTGCTAAACCTAAGATTTCAGTCAGCATAAATCAGAAGGGGGACCATTGTACCAAATTATAACAGACCTTTGAAATCAATCAGTCTGTACATTCATTCCCCCATGTAGAAGTGCAGTGGAAATTAAATACAAGAATAAACGGCTCAAATAAGCATTTTTACCTTAATATATTAATTAATATATTTATTTTCTTTATATTGATTTATTTGTTCCTGCTTAACTAAAATTGGATGATTATTTCATTGCTGGATATGTGCTGGATGAAGCCAGCCACATTACATATTAATCACTAGCTGTTTGGGTGAAGGTTTGCAGTAACTGTCATGCATCATCCTTTTAATGAGTAAATGAAACTTTGATTCGGGCGGCGTGGTGGTTAGCACTGTCGCCTCACAGCAAGGCGGTCTGGGTTCGATTCTCGGTCTGGGCTGCTCTGTGTGGAGTTTGCATGTTCTCCCTGTGCCTGCGTGGGTTTTCTCCGGGTACTCCGGTTTCCTCCCACAGTCCAAAGACATGCATCCTAGGTTGATTGGTCACTCTAGATTGCCCGTAGGTGTGAGTGTGTGTGTGCGTGTTGGCCATGTGGTGGACTGGCGAACTGCCCATGGTGTACCCTGCCTTCGCCCGGAGATGCTGGGATTGGCTCCAGCCCCCCCGTGACCCCGACTAGTGGGAATAAGCGGTACGGATAATGAATGAATGAATGAATGAAACTTTGATTCAATGTAAATATTGCAACCTGTGTAAGGATTGGCCGCTGCACCATACCTCCACCGGCCACCAGAGGGGGCCAATGGGCTAATCAGCCAAACGAGCTACACCTGCTTGACAGCCCTTTATAAGCAGCTCCTTCTGAAATGCCGGTTACTGAGTTGTTGGTCGGTGTTCTGGCGTACAAGACAGCTGGTATCTTTGGGTAGAGGTTTCTGGACTTGCTCTCAAGCCTTTTATTCTGGTTCTCGAGTTTCTCTCGGATCCTTTTTCAAAGTTGGAGTTTTGAAATCTAAAGACAAGTTTTTTCCCCTCTCTCCATTTCCTTTTGGCTGCTCTTTTTGTTTATTTCAGTTTTTTTCCTCACTGTATGAGAGAGCCTTTCCTTCCCCTGGCTGTTGTTGGGAAGTGTAGTTCTGTTTCTCACTGTACAGGAGACCCAGTCCTTCCCCTACCATCCTTTGCCCAAACTGTTTTGGCTTTCAGGTTTAAACACATTAAACACTTACATACTTATATACACTTATATATCTGGTTGTACTTTTCCTGTGTAAATCTTGTTCTTTATTAGATAAGTATTTGTTATTGTGATGGGCAAGGAGTGCAAAAATAAAAAGGAAGCGATCACGCCAGTCTCAGGGAAAAAGGAGGATTTAATGATAATGTGCACTACACAAAACACGTGACCTAATCAAAATGAAGGCTATAATAACCAGCAGTCAACTGGTGCACAGATAATACATATATATAGACACACAAACACATGCTAATGGGCCACGCCCACCTGAGGGACGAACACAACGCAACAACAGGACATGAAATACTGCCATTGCAGACAGGGGCAGCCAGCAGGGGCCTTTGTACCGTGACAGTTATGATGAACTTTTGTTTTGTGTCTAGACTTTCAGACTGCAGTATAACAGAGAAAGGATATGAAGCTCTGGCTTCAGCTCTGAAATCAAACTCATCGCACCTGATAGAGCTGGATCTCAGAGGGAACGACCCTGGAGACACAGGCGTGAAGGAACTCACTGAGATGCAAAAAGATCAAAAAATCAAACTGAGGTGAACAAGTATATACAAATATAGTATTGATTATTAACATGGTTTTATATTAAGACAAAAGATTTACAAAATGATCCAAACTACTGTCTAAAATCCTCAGAAAAATTACAAAATCTACTTTCCCATTGTTCAGACTGCTGAAGAGTCCTGCTGCAGAGGAAGCCTGTGCTTCTCTGACTGAAGCTCTGGGTACAAACCCCTTACTGCTGAGAGAGATGGACCTGAGTAGGAAAATACAGGGAGACTCAGGAGTGAAGAAGCTCTCTGCTCTACTGGAGGATCCGCACTGCAGACCAGAGAAACTTTGGTGTGTTTGTATATATAAAAACATGAATTGGGAATGAGAAATATGTCAGTACTAACCCCTTTTGTAACATATACCCGTATACAGGATGTGGTTGAAGTCTCTGGTACAGTGGTGTCTCCACTAAAATGTCTGATGGTGTGTGTTAAGTCACTGGTACTGTGGTGTCTCCTCTAACATGACTGCTGTTTGTTTTAGTCTCAGCAGATGTGGATTAAAGATGGAAAGCTGCTCCAGTCTCTCCAGAGTCCTCAGCTGCCAGTCTTGTTTTGTAAGACAGATGGACCTGAGTAACAACAACCTACAGAATTCAGGAGTGCAGCAGTTATGTGAAGCACTGAAGAGTCCACACTGTAATCTGGAGATACTCAGGTACAATCTTAATAATCTGAGCTATTCCTTAACATCTATAACCACACCCACACCCCTAGACAATAACAACATCATGAATAATAATACTACTGATAATAATATTATAAAGACATAGTGCTATATGGACACTGGATGAGTTTATATTCAGATAAGCGCAGAACCTGGATTTCTACAAGCAGTCAATCAAACATTGTTACCTTAAAAACTGTTGATACCATTTTGATTATCCTTAAAACACAGATCTTAACACTCATGCCACATCAAACAGTCATTACACAGAATTGTGACTCATGATAACTCTGAAATATTGGTCATAAGTGTTTACGTTTTACTCCCTCAGTGTTTGGAGCAGTGTAGCCGGACTGATCTGTGATTTTACCAGCTGAACCTCTGAGGTTTCCTAGTGTTTCCTTTACAGTCTCAGAAATCGTGATGTTTCTATGTGATTTGTTCAGACTTTCAGACTGCAGTGTAACAGAGGAAGGATATACTGCTCTGGCTTCAGCTCTGAAGTCAAACCCCTCATCACACCTGACAGAGCTGGATCTGAGAGGGAACGACCCTGGAGACTCAGGAGTGAAGCTGCTCACTGAGTTACTAGAGGATCCAAAAAATGAACTGAAGAAACTGAGGTGACCAAATTATCAAACAACATGTAAAAATGTGCAGATCAGTGTTTTGAATAAAATAGTTACATTGATAGTTTTAAGTTAAATTGATATAAATTGTAACGTCTGCCCTCCTCCTCCTGTCATTTCGTGCCTGTTTGTGTCTCATAGTCCCGCCTTGTGTCTGTAACCCTGCCCCTCGTTATCCTAGTCAGGTGTCCTGTATTAGTTCAGTTCTATTTATACCCTCTGTTTGGTCTTCCGTGTTGCCGGTTATTTTGTCGAGTCATTTGTGCTGTCATTTGAATCCTGCCCTAGTCTCCGTGTACTTCTGTGTTTTCTCAGCCCTGTATTTCGTTCGTGTTCTAGTCTGTATTTTGTTCTGTTTATTAGTTCCTATTTAGTATGTCTCTCCGTGTAGGTTATGTTTCTTTGTCGGAATCCCTGCCTGTTATGACCCATGCCCGTGTAAACGACTCTGCTTATGGATTGCCCTTTAATAAATCTCGCTCTTCTCAGCGTTTGTGTCCGCCTCACAAATCTCCGCCGATCCCGGCGTTACATAATAACCGGCCATACAAGGACACAGCGAGAGAGCGAGACTCTGGTAAGTTCAGTCGCTGTAATGAGATGTTGGCTGCTTCCGTGCAGCCCGAATCTCCGATATTACAGCGAAACAACCAGAGACAGGAATTCCCCTGGCGTTGTGGGAACAAGGGGATCTCGTCGCTCCAGGAAGAAGGTAACACTACTTCAAATTCTAACTGGTTTTCGCGACGAGACCCCTGGTAAACGCTGCGAATCAGCCCGTCTTGATAAACACTACAGGGAGCAGCGACCTGTAGTGCAAGACGTGGCTGAAAGGGAGGAATATGCAGACGAGCATTTGCTCAGCCCTCGGTTGGCTTTCAAAAGCCACTGCGAGCTCCCGATACCTCGTGTGAGGTGGAGCCGTCGCAGAGAAAGCAACCGAGAGGCAGCCGTGTCTGTGTGTTCTCCCAGGCTCGTCCAAGCTCCAATGGGGTAAGCCACGCCCCCTGGATCGAGCCCGACTGCCGCAGCGCCCCCAATGGTTATCCCCGGTACGGCAGCCACCCCAAAGAATTTTTTGGGGGGGAGTAGTGGCCTAACTCGAGTGCCGGAGGCCCAGGAGAGGCCAGCTCGAGTGCCGGAGGCCCAGGAGAGGCCAGCCCGAGTGCCAGAGGCCCAGGAGAGGCCAGCTATAGCACCGGAGGCCCAGGAGTCACCACCACCTGTTACCGCAATCCGGATGGGGTCGTCCTCGCCACCTGTTCCCGTGACCCGGAAGGGGTCCCCCTCGCCTGTTCCCGTGACCCGGAAGGGGTCCCCCTCGCCTGTTCCCACGACCCGGAAGGGGTCGTCCTCACCGCCTGTTCCCGCGACCCGGAAGGGGTCACCTTCACCGCCTGTTCCCGCAGCGCCACCTGTGGACCTGGGACTGCCTGTGCGCCTTGCTGCGCCTCGGACCCCGCCCTGCGAAGTTCCCCGTGCCCCGCCCGTCCCGCCCTGCGAAGTTCCCCGTGCCCCGCCCATCCCGCCCTGCGAAGTGCCTCAGGCCCCGCCCGTCCCGCCCTGTTTTGAGTCTCCTGTCTCTCCCTGTTTCCCGCCCTCCCCCCCCTCGTATATGAGTTCTGATTTATCATTTCTGCCTTCTGTGGTTCCTGGTTTTGTCTTTGCCCGTGTCATGGTGTCTGTTTCTGTTCCTGTGTCTGTTCCTGTGCCTGTCCCGTTTTTGTCTGCCCCTGTGCCCATTTCAGTGTCTGTCCCGGTGTCTGTTCCTGTGTTTGTGCCAGTTCCCCTGTCGTTTGCCTGGTCTGTGTTAGGTCTTCGTCTTCCTCGTCCTCCTGTTGTGCCTTCCCCTGGTCATCACTGCCCTTCTTGTAATGTTGCTCCTCCCCCCTCGAGTCGGCCTGTTCGTCGTCCCTCAGTCTAGTGTCTCTGCCTGTTATGGTTTTGTTCCTTCGTCTGTCTCCACCCCCGTGTCTGTCCCTGGTCCTACCCTAGCATCTCGCCCTGTTTTTGATTTTTCCCCTGGTTCTCCTTCCCTTCCGGTGTCGTCTGTCTCTGGTTTGTGTCCGTTGTCTGTCCCAGGTGTGCCCGCATTGTCTGTCCCCGGTTTCCCTTGTGGCCTTGGTTCGTGTCCTGCTTGTGGTTTTTGTTCGCGCACCCGGGTGTTGTGCGCTTGTGAGGGGGGTACTGTAACGTCTGCCCTCCTCCTCCTGTCATTTCGTGCCTGTTTGTGTCTCATAGTCCCGCCTTGTGTCTGTAACCCTGCCCCTCGTTATCCTAGTCAGGTGTCCTGTATTAGTTCAGTTCTATTTATACCCTCTGTTTGGTCTTCCGTGTTGCCGGTTATTTTGTCGAGTCATTTGTGCTGTCATTTGAATCCTGCCCTAGTCTCCGTGTACTTCTGTGTTTTCTCAGCCCTGTATTTCGTTCGTGTTCTAGTCTGTATTTTGTTCTGTTTATTAGTTCCTATTTAGTATGTCTCTCCGTGTAGGTTATGTTTCTTTGTCGGACTCCCTGCCTGTTATGACCCATGCCCGTGTAAACGACTCTGCTTATGGATTGCCCTTTAATAAATCTCGCTCTTCTCAGCGTTTGTGTCCGCCTCACAAATCTCCGCCGATCCCGGCGTTACATAAATGTACAATTTATTTAGAAAGAGAAAGAGAAAGAGAAACGTTCATATGAAAATAAAGAATCCTTTGCAAAGGCATACTTATCTGTGCACTACAATATTCTGTTATACTGGGAGTTTCAATTAGATAAAAAGTAATATCACCATATTTGTTCCTTGTAGTTTCTTGAAGAGTCCTGCTGCAGAGGAAGCCTGTGATTGGCTGAGATCCACTGTAGGTACACACCCCTTACTGCTGAGAGATCTGGATCTGAGCAAGAACAAACCAGGAGACTCAGGCATGAAGAAACTCTCTGTTCTACTGGAGGACTTGCACTGTAAAATATGGAAAATTAAGTAGGTTTTTTATGCTCAGTTTAGTAGTTTTCAGTGTAATGTGAAATGTGCTCTGTTTGTTGATCTTAAACATCTGAAGACATTTTTCTTTGATTCTAATTTCAGCAAGATTCCATAATATGGGATTATTACAATTCTGATTTGGCATTACATTTTGTTGATTAGGATGCAGGCTCAGTGGTGTAAATTCAGATTAATGTGATACATGTACGCTGAATATGTTTATGGCCTAAAGAGCTAGAGACATCTACAAATCAAACCACCACACAACGCTACAATGACTGACCCAGTCACATGATGTAAATGTGACCAGGGAACAGTTGTAGAGTTGCTCCACTGTCACACACACACACTGGGCTGTAGGACGCTGGTGCTGGAGGGGGAGGAGCCAACAGGCCAGTCACAGAATACACAATGGTGATTGTAGACAATGTGAGGAATCGTTGGGCTGGGAAGATCATATGTGCTGAGGTAATGAATGAGAAACCAGGTACATGGTACTGCTGGATACCCTGCATCTCATACAGCAGGTCTTCACATTGGACTTCTTTTCATCATCTTTACGAGAGATGGGTTATCAATGATACATGCCACACATTCATGTTACTGTGATATTAAAGAACAGGTTTTGGCAATTAGAGATGAAAATGAAGGTGTTATCATTCAATTACTAGCAGAAATATATTTGACATTTATGTAGCTCTCTGTGCCCTGTCATTGCCAAATGTGTAAGTACATTCAACTATCAATTCTCTTGCACATTGTACCCTAGTATAGAGGGTTAGAGGGGGCAGATCTGCCTCTTGTACTCACACTACACTTGATTTGTAGGCTCCAAAATTGTGGCTTAACAGAGGAAGGCTGTTCAGCTCTGGCACCCGTCCTCGGATTAAGTTTCTCCAGCCTGAGAGAGCTGGACCTGAGCAACAACAACCTTAAGGATTCAGGGGTGAAGCAGCTCTCTGCTGGACTGGAGAATAAACAGTGTAGACTAGCGATACTGAGGTAATGTAACCTTTTATTTTTCTCATGAACAGTCTCACAGATAAAATCCCTAACAAACAGCAAGACAGTGTACATACAAAAATGTTATTTTGTATGTTTTATTAATTCTGAAAAATATTAAAATTAAGCTATGTATTGCTTTTGATGCACAAAGGAGCAT
>JAGXOD010000299.1:0-26618 GCA_020368025.1 Brachyhypopomus occidentalis | reverse complement strand
TTAGATAACTTGGCTGAGATAACTACAGCAGTTAGAATTCTGCAGACTGCACACAAACCATTCTTCTGCATTTGCAATTATGTCTGAAAGTGGCTTACAAGAAATTACCTCTCTCAAATAATTAATCTCCAGACATTAAAGATTTATATGCATGGGCATTTATGAGAGAGAGAGAGAGGGGAATTGTGGAGAAGAGTCTTCTTTGACTCTTGTTTTTCTTGGTGTATTTATTGGCTTTGTAAATATTTGCAGTGATGCCTGAAAGTGTCTGAGAACAAACCTAGATCTCAAGACCGAGTCCTATTAGTCAATCAGATTAAAGCCGGCATGGTTCTCCTGATTAATTCAATGTTTTCAGCTCCTTTGCTGGAATGTATGTTCGGGATCTGCTCCCTGGTGGTCAACCCTTTTTGACAATTTCCAGATGTTTCTCCAAAGTACAAATGTGCTCCACTGCTGTGACACACTAGGCCAGTCTTGATAGCCTTCCTGGAATTCTCCAAGAAACAATGGAATTTTGGCTTTTAGTTTTATTTAAATAGGAATAAAAATAAAATATTATGCAATTGTAACTGTGTTATAATTCCGTCCTCTGGGTGCTGTTAGATAAGCACTCCGCCTATTTTGATGAACATACTGAGAAGTAAGACGAACCACGCACGAGTACATGGCGGTTCCAGAGTTTTGAAATCTAGGGATGATTTTCATTATTTTTGCGCCAGATCGTAAAAGAGGATCTCCTCACCCAGTCTTCTCATAAGTCATAACCTACATATCGCAACCGATACTCTAAGGCAACTTTACAGTCCTTGTTCTGGTTTGTATTAAGCTTTAAACGTTTTGCCCTGCAATCCCGCCCCCCTATTTCCTCTTGCTGAGGTGCTTTAATTCTGTCCTCACTGTTATCACGGTATTGAACAGTTAGGCATTTCGCTATTGCCTATGGTGACCATATTCCTTGTTGTTCTGTTTCAGCATGAAGCAAAATATAAATGCAAATCCTTTATTTTAGGTTAGTCGTCTTACGTCACAATGTCTGACTGCGGCGTCGAACTGCAGGACGGCTGGTATTTGCTGCCCTCGTGAGGAGAAAAGGTGCAATAACAGCGTATAGCCCATGTTCAGTCCGTGTGCTGAGCGTCTGTTCTGAAAAATGTGAAACAGAGGAGGTGGTTGTTAAAGCCTGTAATATTATCTGAAACCCAGGCGAAGTCCAGAAACTGACTGGTAAATCACAAAATGCAGTGCTGCAGAATATAAGGCGTCTTGAGCAAAATACCATAACAAAATACCTATCAGTAGACTAGAAAAAGACTGTGAATTGTCTAAAACGTTGTTTTGCCGTTAAGAAAAAATATAAACGAAAGCATTTCTTGGTAAGGCACAGAGCATCTCATCGCGTTAAATAGGCTATGTAGGCTATTATACGCGCGTAGTGCTTCTATCATACTGAGACGGCTGTGGTTTTGGGAAACGTCATGAATCATATTTCGCGAAACCTTTCAGGCAACCAACGCAGTACAAAGACAATTCTGCAAAGACTATTATTCCTCTGTCTGACGAGACGCAGAAATTCGCGCTGATTGACAATCGCAGTTTTTTTGCTTTAAAATGACGTCAGGCATCTTCCAGTCAGGTGATGCTGTGGGTGTGTTTACATCGCTGATGTAAACACAGAAGGCGATTCTCATCAGGTAAATCGCCAGGCCGTAACGTCGAGGCGACTTTTATAAAACCGTTCCTAATCATCTATGCAACGCCTCGGTGGCGGTTATTGGCAGTCATGGACTTTTACATCAATCTAAAGGTGAATTTCAGAGGAAACGCAAAGAGTTTCTTGCTGTCCGGATCCGAGACGAAGAGTTGGGAGTCTATGGACGCCATGGTAAGCCGATGATGTTGGTTTTGCGCACTCACCTTGATGGAGACAGAGGGGGCTGTTTCTGATCACGGACGCGCACCGGCGGGACGCGCAGGCCTGCGGCAGCGAGCGCGCTTTGACGCTGATTTTGCGGGCCAGTTAGCCTGTGTGCAGCGTTGGTAAACTCTTCACGAATATAACGCCACCATTTTTCAAACTACCAGCGAGTTAACGTCGGTCGTGTCGTATTACTCTACATTTTAATATTCGATATTGCTGTGTATAATCCCACTTGCTTATGCGATGGCAATTCGTAGCCAATGACGGGTCTATGTAGGTTGTCCCATAGTTTGACTGTTGATACACGTTGCTTTCATGTTGTTGCAGTATCGAGATGCTACCGACCACTTTAAACTCGCACAGGACAATCGAACAGTTCTTGTTCAGTTGTTTAAAAACGGAGCGTCATGTCTTGTTGTTGTAGTGACGCCATCTGTTTAGAATACGATTTAAGGATCTATACCAATAGTGTTTTGTTGACAGTATTAGTCACTAGTGAACGTTTATACCAACGGCTCATACCGTTTTTACTAGAGTTAATTTATAACGTAGCGTACTGAGAATTGATGTCGCCGATGCGAAGAGGCTTCACAACCAAGTGGGTTTAGTGTGTGTTCTCGTCCAATAATGTGTAGCAACTGTTGGCCTGAATTCGCTCAGACACTCAGCACCCAGAGCTCCTTTATATTCGGTTGGACTGTTGTCAAGAAAACCGAATAATCAAAAACTGAAGCCAAGTAAATCAATAAGTGCCCACATTCTGGATTTCATAATTTTGACAATTAAGATTTAGGCTAGACAAAAAAAACCCCGAAACGCCTAAATTGCGTCTTTGACTTGAATATAACAAACACGGGTGTGGCCATATTTTTAAAGGCAGAACATTCCAGTCCATTCCAAAGATAACCTCAATACCTAGTTTGAAATTTGCAGTGTCATGATAGCCTACAGGACATTTTATGAACCTTTCTTATCTCCCAGGTAAAGCGCTCTTTTGGCTTATGCAGTCTACAGTTGACATACTTTGATGAGGAAAATGAAGAGGTCAGTGTGTCTATTAAATTAATTTAACCATGAAAACGTCCCAGATACGATCTGAAAATAACACCCTTGTCAAATGTCAAGATACTGAAACATTAAATTGTTTCTTTGTTTGTTTTAGATATCAGTCAATAGCCAATGTAAGTAATGGATTTCTGTCCATACTATAATAATCAAAAACGCAAACGGTCTCTTCCTTGTTTTTGGTCTTGTAAATTACTGTTGTTTACTTTCATTTCTTTTCAGTGGAGTATGAAGAAGCTCTTAAGGTAAACAACATCTGATGACCTATATTCATTTTGTCCTTGTTATTTATTAAGTGATAGCCACATTAGTCAACTGTAATGTGAATGTATGTGTGTGTATATATATATATATATATATATATATATATATATATATACACACTGTATAACTACTCCTACTGTCTTTAACTTACCAAGGCTAATTCTCACATCTTACTTATAAGAAGGCCTCGCACCTCGTGACCTGTGCATTGATTCTGCAGAGTGCAGCCCGACAGGGAAACAGACTGCAGATGAATGTCTATGAGAGCAGGGCTACCGCCGTCAGAGTACCCGGGCCGGGACCGGGCCCCAGTCTGGGCCAGGCGAAACTAGCAACCCTGGCAGAGCCCAAGAAGGGCTTCCGTCCTCCCCAGCACTGCCCGGCACTGGCCCAGCTAGTCAGCCGAAAGGTGCAGGCCACTGTGCCTGAGGAGGGTTCGGTAAGGATTCTTAAGCTACTGTTGTCTCAGCAACACTGATATGGCTGCTGCTGTTTCCATGGAAGCTGTCTCTAGGACACAAAGAATTAGGCTGCAACCAATGCCTTTGAATATCTCGTCAATGTCTGGTTCATTCACAGTGAGTGTTGACATCTTGAAATTGCCAAGATAATTAGCTTTCTTACAAAGCTCTTTCTTACAAAGATGCATTTATATATATGTAGATTTGTGTTTTAAGGTTACTCTCAATGAGCTGAAAGGAGGTAAAGTGGAGGACAAGACCCCTCCTGCCTGGTTCACCTCCTACATGGAGAAGGTGTGTAGATCCTCAAAGGTGCTGATTATCTGTATTCATACCCTATTTATTGTTTTGGACTTTTTGCTCCAGATTTATTGTCAACCTGTTAGTTAGGTCTCTCTGTATCGTGTGGTTGCTGCCAAGCTGGATGGTGACGCTCTTCCTCTCTGCGTTGGGCAAAGCCAGGTCTTGGGCTTAGCTGGCCCTCGCGTAGCGCCACAGAACAGTTTCAGCACATGAACAGAACACTAGTCACGTCATTCTGTGCTCCAGGGTCTGCAGAGAGCTTTACTGATGAGCAGAAACAAGACCGTTCTTCTCAGGGCCAATTATCCTGACTTAAACTCTCATCCAAACACATAGCTCGTGGGATTCGTACTAGCAGTCTCCGAATGACTGGGTGAAACTGTTAAAAATAACAAAAAAATATTTTTTCCAAATATTTGCATCTCTCTCCTCCATCCCTGCCCTCTTGACTTTCAGTTCAAGGACCAGGTGGTCCGGGAGGCGGTGGAGAAGATTTGTAGGGAGTTCTCTGGCCAGTGCTGCATCCACAAACCTGTGGGGGCCGAAGCACAGGTCCCCGAAGTCACCTCCTCCACCCTGCCTGGAGCCCCTAGCTCCGCCCCGGCCTGCAGCAGCTGCCGTGGGCAAACTGCAGGTGGAGGCTACCAATGCAGGTGGGGCTGATGGAGGAAAGGTCCCCCGGGGCATTGAACTAATGTACCTGAACATAGATCTTTTTTGATCTTTTGCATGCAAAATGGATTGAGAATGCATGGTGTTTGGGTGAACATCTTCCAGGATTTCTTGTTTTCATCCGTGTCATTTTCACCTTTACTGGAGTATGGTGCTAGAGTATGCTTGTGTTTGATGTTTCCAGTGTGTGTACGTCCTGCACGCTGTGTGAGCCTTGTAGCTTCTCACATGACCCCAGTCACAACCTGGTGCGGGCCAGAACCCCTCTCTCCATCCCTGAACACGGGTCACCTGCTCCGGATCACAGCAGGTGGGTTCCCCTATGTCCCCTCTTGTTCTTACATAACCGCACACATCTCCAGTTCCACTGCGTAAAACACTCTTTCTAATAATTTTTTTAATGTAGTGTGTGTATAAGTGTGTTTTAGAGAGCAGTATTTGTGGTATAAAGTCTTCAAGCCTTAAAAGCACATCTCTCCGTATGCAGCATATAACACAGTTAAGCTGGCGTGCGTGTGTGCATTCAGGTTCTACAGGCGGGGGGACCGGAGCTTCCGCAAGGCGGAGAAGCAGCGTCTGAAGGCGGAGAAGCGTCAGCTGAAGGCGGAGGTGAAGGAGATCCGGAAACAGCTGCGGATGGAGCGGCGGGGGTTGCAGTGGGGGCCCAGTGGAGACGGCAGCTCCTCCCCCGTCCTGCTGCAGCCACGTGCCACGCAAGGCACCAGTCCAGAGTATGCACACACCCACCCTCTCTGCCATCAGCTCATAATGTCTGATCATCTAGTAATGTCTGATTAATAAACTGTGAAAATTTGCTGTCTGCGCTCAGGCGTCCGAAGCGCCCGTGCCCCCTGGCTGTGCCCGCTATGACTGCACTGCTGCTGGACGAGAACCTGCCTGATGGGTCACGCCTGCGCCCAGGGGTCAAGTTCATCAAATACTGGAAGATGAAGAACAGCGGCAGAATGTGCTGGAACTCTGAGACCAAAGTACACACACACACACATTTGCAGACTAACGTACTCACACCCACACAAACCCACTCAAACTTGCATGCCTTTAAATAGTTTCAATCAAACTTGAAGAAAAAAATGTACTCTGGCCTTGATCGGTTATGATTTATCTTCTGGCCTCATTTTCATATTTTCTGCTGATTATCTAGTCAATTAGTGTCATTTAACACTTAAAATGTAAAAAGGCGTGGCAGGCCCATCTCAGAGAGCTGCCTGAGGGTGTGAAATCTGTGCCCATGCAGCTGAAGTTCATGTGGGGTAACCTGGCCGTGGGCTCAGGCGAGCGCTGGAGGGAGGTCCCCGTGCCCGCCCTGCAGTCCGGCCAGGTGGGCGTGATCAGCGTGGCACTCTGTGCTCCTGCCCTGGAGGGCACCTACACCTCCCACTGGCGCCTGGCCCACGGAGGGGAGCAGTTCGGGCCGCGGGTGTGGTGCAGCATCGTGGTGGACCCACACGCCCCCACCGCCATCTCCGCCGATGGCCTGCTCGTCTCTCCCTGTGTGACCCCTCAGGTGAGTCCTCTGCTCACGAGGCGCAAGGCTTTTTTGGTCACATGTCACTGATGTATAAGACAGACAGCACATCATAGAAATGGTGAAGGTGCAGGTGAAGACCACTCCTTCAGTTCTGTAGCTGTGTAGAAAGAGCTCTGAGCTCTGGGGCTGGACCTACCAGCTTCTGCTTTACACTAGAAGCCTTGCCTGCCTGATGGTTCCAGAGTAGAGTGTCCATGGAGCCACGGAGAGATGGAAGTGGTAATGCACAAGAACTCACCACAGAAAAGGGTACTCACCACAGAGGTGAGTATTAGCAAGAACAGGACTTGGGAGTCTCAGGCCTGGTCTTCCTCCAAAACCTCAGTCACTGCATGACTCAATATAGAGCTAAATACTCTCCTTGCGTTTTCAGGAGAAGTCGGCCCGTACCTTAGAGAGGGAAGAGAAGTGTGGAACTGTGTCCCGGGAACAGCTACTCATCACCGTAGACCAAGACTGTGACCAGGAATTCTACATTCCTTCTGTGGACCTCCTTACAGCACAGGTAAACACTATCAAAGCGAAATCATCATGGAAATGAGGCCGCACATTAAAAACCCACATATAAAAACCATACTTAATTTATTCATTTTGTTTAAAGACGTTACTCTCTCCACCGAGTGAGGCAATATAGTATTTCCGTATAACATGACGTGTTAAAGGGGTGAGGGTTTTGCAGCCCGGCCCTGTTCAGTGCTGAGGATACGTAGGACAGGAAGTACAGGGTGGCACTGCATCATGGACACGCAGTGCTGCATAAAAACAACACGTCTAAGCAGTTCCTTCACATGCCCCCAATACCTGGAAGGACTCAGCGTGGAGCAGTGACTAGACAGCCACCTCTTTTATATGCATAGAAATGCACTGTATGGCATGCACAAGCAAAAATAACCACAAAACCACCGAAACGTGTAGCAAAGTAGATTCTTTATTTCTTCGGCCTTAGTGCGCATGTGCCAAGAACAGCAAATGGCATTGCAAAAAGGTTCTGCTCAGCGATGAAAACAGTACAGATGACAGTAATAAATCTAGGAGGTACTTTACTTTAAAAGTCAAACAGCACTTAAGTACAATTTTAAATACATTTGCTTTCCTATGTCCTTAATTGCTTTCAATTAAGATTAAAGGTATTGAAGTCCTGTTGGGCTGGTCCCACTTTTGGGGATCCCCACATCCCCCAACGATGTTGAATTGTTCAATTCATGTTCATTCTACTGAGTCTGACTCACTGTTGGTTATTACCTACAAATCAGTGTTTAAGGGAAGTGGAGATTTTTCTTTTCCAAATCAGGCCAGTTTTGTCTTAATTTTAAGCTGGTGGGCCGCCCCTCCTCACTATGTAGAGTCATGGTGGGCCAAATGCCTGCTTGTCCCTGTGGGTCGGACATTGGGTAAGATTCACTCATTTGCACTGGATGCTTTCTTCTCCCTCCCTCCTCTCCCTCTCTCTCTCTCTCTCTCTCTCTCTCTCTCTCTACTCTAGGACTTGCTGTCATTTGAACTGCTGGACATCAACATTGTGCAAGAGTTGGAGTGTGTACCTAACAACACCCCAGCTGGTAAGGTTTACAGGTCACGCACCCTTTACACACATTTCACACACATTATCTAACCACTGTCACAAACAATACAGTCGGAGGTATATGTAAATGTTTGTGCTTGTACCATACTTGACATGGCATAAATTAAATTAAAACATGACTGGAGATCAAGAAAGATATAGAGCATTGATTTTCAAACTGTGGGCCGCTGCCCCCAGGACTGTTGTGATACTGGTAGAGTACTGCTAGAACTTCTTGTTTTCTGTTTTGCAAAGTAAAAATCCTTATACATATTTAAGATGTGAAAGATATATTATGTAAATTATTTGCAAAAATAAAAAGATGATTGGTCTGATACAGCCAAATTAGCAACTTGTTGTTATTGATGATTAACCCATTTGTTTGTTTACATGATATACGTTTGCAAATGAAGTCTTAATAGTCTCCAGAGGACCCGGGATGGTGGCTGCCCCAAACAAAGAGATTAGAACGATAAGCTAAGTTAGCTTAGCTAACTAAAGTAATCTCCACCATTCTCACATCCTGTCTGTATGTAGATATTACTCCATGCATCTCCCCCCTGCCCCATGATGCACTGCTTCAGGAAAAAGCCACTCTCGGGCTGATCCAGGAAGAGGCAGAAGCCCAAGCAGCTAATAGCATTCTAGGTAGGACAAAAAAACAAAAACAAAAAAAAAAAACAACACAACTATTTTTTTTCACACGTATGCATGAGCTGACAGGTTTTTTTTCCTCTCACAATGTCTTCACACTTGTGTTAAAAGCGTACAGACAAGCGACTGTATTAAGGGGTTTACTTCTCTCTCTGGGTCAGGGTGGCTTCCTGTTTTCTGTTAGAGTGGTCAGAGTGTGTGTTAGTCATTAGTGCCAGTTATATTCCCATCTGTTTATGAACGTGCTAATAAGACAGCTCATAACTGTAGCATATTCTCCTGATTATAGGCTGCGAACCTATAACCAAAATGTTAAAAATGTGGATTTGGATGTTGGATTATTAGTCCAACTGCAAATGAAGCCCGGTTTTTGTTTTATTTCACATGCCTTTATTTTCATAAAATTGAACAGAGCTTACAGGGGTCTGTGAAGAGATGTTTGGTAGTACAGGGTCTTCATTGCGCTACACTTCCTGTCTGTGTGTTTTCAGATGTTAATCCAGCGCCTGAGCTGGCAGGGGTTCCTGCACAGGAGAAAGGAGACGATGTCATTGGGCCTCAATTTGCAAGCGAGTCTGTGATTCGCTCTCTCACCCTGGGGGAGGTGCTAGACCCCAGCGTACTTCATGGGAGATGCTCTACTAAAGGTCTGTTTGCAGACATTCGGCCAGTGCTGTTAACGCGCTGGTAAAGTTATTTTGCAAAACTCCCAGTTATCTGAGGCTTGACTATCTGCTGGTGCTTCTACCAGTGTTACACCCAGCACCCCAAGGATCAGTGTCCCTTTGTGAGTGGAAGGTGGAGAAAGTGACTGACAGCAGGGATGTCCCTGTCCTAGAACCACCTAAAGCAGACAGCGGGGGAGTCCCCATCACCCCACCTCATGCACCCACAGAGAAAAGCCCAGCACCTACCCCACCATTGATGGAACCTGGTGGTCAGCTCACTGCAGGTAGCCGTGCTTCCTGAACTGTGCATAGATATGAATCTGGTCTATAAGATTCTATAGCATTTTTGTTTCTGTTTATTTATAGCAATGTTTTTAAATTATTATTATATTGTCCTGAATATTTTAGTTATTTCTCTTGCTTACCAGTCCCATTTTAAACTCATGAAGGGCATTGAAATTGGTGTGTGAGTTGAGTCACTGGTGCTGAGGCAGGAGTGTTTGGAGCTGTGGACCAGAACGGCTCAGGTAGTCAGCCCTTTGTTTTCCGTCCTGTGGTCAGATGAAGGGAGTGAGTCGGACATCGAGCGAATCTTGGTGGATCCGTCCAGTGGCGAGCGGTTTGAGGAAGAGGAGTCCGTGGAGAAGAAAAAGAAGAAGAAGAAAGAGAAGAAAGATGAGGAAGAGGAGGGGGGGAGTCGCAGCCGCACGTCCTCTGCTTCCTCCGAGGATTACATCATCATCCTGCCCGACTGCTTCGACACGAGCCGTCCGCTGGGAGACTCCATGTACAGCTCCGCCCTGTCCCAGCCGGGCGACGAGGAGCCTGTGGGAGTGGACCAGCCAGACCCGACCCTGACCTCAACCCTGACATCACCTCTGACCCCAGCCCTGACCCCGGAGCTCTGCCCAGCAGATGGCGCACATGCGAACGCCGATGCTAACGACATGCTGTGTGCATCACAGACGCTGGACTCTGTGCCCCTCACTCCTGTGGTTGTAGCTACACCCAGAGGCTCCATCAAGTCCAGGTGTGTGTGCGGTGTGGGGTGGGGGGGGAGTGGCCAGGGGTGTCGACATTCAGAGTTGCTGCAGTTAAAGGGGAACGGCACACTTGAGGTGTTCTGTGAATGTTACTTGCAGGTCAGAGCCAGAGGAGCAGGCAGAACCAACAGAGACTCTGCAGGACCCACAACCTCAAGAGCTAGAGGAGAAAGATGGCCAGGAACCTCATGGTATATACACACACACACACACACACACACACAAATTCAGACTCATGTTTTAACATTACCTTTGCTGTTGCAGATCCTGTGTGTAACCTGTCTGAGCCTGGAAGCTCTTGTACACCTGCTGATTCTGAGATCAAGGAGCTTAGGTAATACAGGAGCCCCTGTTCTCCTGGGGCCGCTAAAGCATGTAGAGCAAAGTACTAGTGACATCACAGTCTAGGGCTAGCTAACCAAGGAGATGTGCCATAATACTGATTGCATCTGGGAGTCACACTGGATAAGAGTGCCTGCCAAAGTTCTAGTAATTTCCAATCTCTCTCTCTCTCTTCAGGGCTAACAGCATCACTGGAGGTCTGGTGAAAGGGGCCCTCTCTGTGGCCGCATCGGCCTACAAAGCCCTCTTCACTGGGCAGCCAGGCCCCTCCCAGGTGAGTGCACTCAGGCATCAGTGCTTTACTGCAGCTTACTGGCATCAACAGCATCTTTCGGCATCATTTTGTAATCCTTTATATCAGACATTTAATGAGTCCCAGAGTCCGATTGTTGGACTGTAGTTGACGGTGCGCGTCTGTAACTCGTCTGCCTCCCTGTAGCTTCCTGAGGAAGCAGCTACCCAGGACGCCATGATGGCTGTTCTAGTGGAGATGGGCTTTGGGGACCGGGCACTGAACCAGCGGCTGCTGCAGAAACACAGGTGCAACCTGCTGGATGTGGTCAATGAGCTGGTGCGCATGCAGGACAACGACTGGTACTCCACCCGTTACTGACGAAGCTGTGGCATCATCAATGGCTGCATACCACCTCCTCCACCTCCTCCTCCCCCTCTCCACCTGTTCTGCTGAGTGCGTTTATTCTAGACCATAATCCCGTGTCTCCATGAGCTGGATGAAAGGTGCGAAGACGATGGCCTGATGATGAACAGGGTCAAGGGCGGAAATCCTCAGCGTTCACTCCCTGAACACTAGCGTTTGTCTGATCTGACTGATGGAGGCTGGCTTTTTTAGTGTGGTTATATGGACCATAGTTACATAGTCATGGTGATGGTAGAAGACTGCTTAATGGAAAACCAGTGGAGAACATTCTCCAAACCACCAGAACAAGAGGAACTCCAAAAAGAGTTTTGTGTCACTGAAATTTTATTTATGATACTTTTATTAGTGTCACTGCTTTAAACACAAGCTGTTGCTTTAAGATCATCTTTTCTCTCAGAAAGAACAGGACAGTTTGCAGTTAGACTGAGCTGTGTGTGGACTCTTCAGGCCTGGCTACACTCTGACTGCACTCCAAGGCTGGGAAGAGTTGTGTGGGTAGCCTGCAGGTGGTGCTGTGATGGCAAACAGCCAGCCAGTCTGCATGACTTTTAGGAATGTGTGACTCAGTCTGCATTTTTGTTGCTTGTGGGAAAAAAAGCACTTTGAGATGAACCTTGTCTTGAATCTTGTGTGAAATTCCCTGATTTAGAAAACTCATTATACTACTAATAATAATTTCATATCAAACAGGGTTCTCCACATGTGGCAGTGCGTAATGTTGCTTTAGAAATGCGTTTCCGTCCATTTTCCTTGCAGGCATATCTGAGGAAGGGTGAATCTAGGCTCTGCCCAGGAGCATGCCCTATTCCTAATCCTGGCTCCGCCCAGGAGCACGCCCTATTCCTAATTCTGGCTCCGCCCAGGAGCACGCCCTATTCTGGACACACTAGCCATTCCCCATTGGACTGGCTAGCTCCGTGTTTGGAAGATGACTGGACAATGGAGAGACATGGATTGAATGTCAGTATATGCTCAGAAGTGGATAACTATCAGGCTGAAAGTGTAGAAATGCCTCTGACAAAGAAATTGTACTCGGTCCACAATAGAAAATTGACATTAAATTAAATTTATATATATTTTGATAAATAATTCAATTACTCTTATACTTGAAATGCAAATGCACCTTAAGAGAATTTTCTTTATTGGCAGATTTGAATTAACTGCTTGGATGCTGAAATCAAACAGACAGCATCCCCCCCTAAACACTGTACTGTACATTCAATAACTTTGTAGGACATTCGGTATTCTGTGAGGGAAGCTCATGTATCTCATAATGGGTGTGAATGTTTTGTTAGATTTATGGTAAAGCAGTAGTGTGTGTGTGTGAAGGGAGTAATCTCTGGCCTGCTTTAATGACCCACCTAGTGAATTTAGGGCTTGCTATGAAGAATGTTTGTCTGCGTTTGGGTTCCATGCCATCCCTCTACAACCTCTATTTATTCAGCACCTTCTGTATCTTCTGATTTTAAGTGCGTGCTGGAGTCACTGGAAATGTAAATGGACCAAGAGGAGTGTGCTGATGTGATTTGAAACGTTCTGTGTTTGTTGTGGGAGAAAACTTGCGTGTGTGAACAGTGGATTGGGTGGATCAGCTTTTTGTTTTTAATTTAACATTTACCCGATGTACGAATCTGTCTGTAATAAACGTCATGGTAGTTCTGCTTTGTCCTGGTCTGTCTTTACTGTGCAGGTTAACATTAATTAGAGCTTAACCCATGACCACCCGTCTGTGCTTAGGAAACATGACCGTTATCTGGATATAGCCATGACATTGGCACTGTTGCTACCATCTGGATATATGATGCCATATATCCAGATATATAATACCATGATGATGGCAGTGTTGCTATTAGTGGTCTGTTGATGCTTTTGGTAAGCAAATTAACAAAGTTGGTGAAACTTTTCTGGAACACATCCTCCCATCATGACTGTGAATTCCTGATAGGTGTTCTTTCCCTTAAGTCTTAGCTGCACTTACTGTGCTATGTATGTTTTGCTAACAGAATGACGAACATAAACAGAAACCTGTCATTTTATTTTGCTAACACCGCATACACTCATTAACACAATGTCCTCATGGAAAATAATCTAGGCAACCAATGTTATAATCATGTTTAAAACCTTCCAATGAAACAAAACTGAGTATTTATGCATGTAGTTATATAAGAGAATATTGCAATAGACACAAGTAGGAAGTAGGCACCTCTCCACATTCTGCCTTATGTGTTACTCCCTACAAATGTAACATTTAATCAGTATGTGGGAATCACACATTGCTACACCCAAACATGAAATGTAGCCCACACACCTTCCTGCTTCTGTCCTTACATTGACAAGAATGAAAGAAAACAGATGAAAAGTTCATGGAGAAAGTAAATGAAATTTCCAGTGGATGGGGTGTTCAGAGAGCAGTCCAGAATCCATCATATGGTTTATCTCAGGTTTCTCGTGTGTCTTATCCCAGGTAAACTCAGCTTTGGCCTGGACATCACTTTGTCTTTAGTAATTAATAGAACTGTGATTTATGAAGGTCTGAATAAATTAAACCTTTAGTTGAGAATGGTTTGAAAGAAATACTTAAAATTAATTTCAAGTAAAAAAAACCGCACAATTATATGTGGAACAGAACGTGACTGCAGTGTTTAGTTTGAGCTCTGAGAAATGGAGCCTCATTGATCACCAAACATATTTTCTATGGCTTAACAGTTGCTTCCCTCTCAAACTGACACATTCTTTTTCAACTTTCCCTAACAATTTGAATGAATACTGTCTACTGCCATATTTTGTGTATTAATGTAGTCACCATCGTCTGAGTCCGTGGAGTAGCTGGAAACAACCTCCTTTCTGCATGCTGCCATTTGTGGATAAGGGGCTTGCATGTCGATGTAGTCACTTGACCCACCTCTTGAGGCGATGACTTCTGCTTCACTTACTACCATTTTCTGACTAACATCTATGTTGACATAACTGTCACCATCGGATTCATCTGTGTTGTCGAGGATGATTACTGCATTGATGTCCTCCTCATCCTTCATATCATCTGTGCCACATGTCTCCTTGAAACCTGCACAATGAGGAATGAACATGGCTGTGTTGATAAGGAGGTGTGAATATCACAATGCTAATGAAGAGTTATAGGTGTCAAATGATACCATCACCATCAAAGGTTTTTCAACAGCACAGTTCTTATGATTTATTGAATGATTTATCCTTGATTGTGTGGGTATATATCTTCCATTTTAATTTCAGTGTCCTTTAAAACCCTGATGCTTGTGTACAGAGCCAAGAGCCATGGAGCTCTCAACTCTCTGCAAGCATCACTTACCTCCCACAGTGCCAACACTGGCACCTCCAGTACAGGGTATAATGATAAAACTCACTTACAAACTTATATTTAATATAAAAAATGTAAAACTGTGTATATTTCTGGATTGATATCCTGTCTCTAAAAGGTCTTTAGTGTACTGCTGCCCTTAGACTCTGGTTGAGTTGTTATATTTCATGGAGACTTCAAAGCACTGTTGGAAGTGGTTCTAGATAAAACTCACTGCAGAGTACTGGAAATGAATCCTAAAATGAGAGGTCACATGCCATGTCCCAAGAGCAAACCTCAAACAACTGAATAACAGTAGGCAACAACGTGCCTTAAGGTGACTTAACTCTGCAGTTTGATTCAGTTGAGAATGGTTTGAAAGAAATATCCATCCATCCATCCATTTTCTTCCGCTTATCCGGGTCCGGGTCGCGGGGGCAGTAGCCTAAGCAAAGAGGCCCAGGTTTCCCTCTCCCCAGCCACCTCTTCCAGCTCTTCTGGGGGGGATACCAAGGCGTTCCCAGGACAGCCGAGAGATATAATCTCTCCAGCGTGTCCTGGGTCTTCCCCGGGGTCTCCTCCCAGTTGGACATGCCCAGAGTGCCTCCCTAGGCAGGCGCCCAGGTGGCATCCAAACCAGATGCCCGAACCACCTCAGCTGGCTCCTCTCTACGTGGAGGAGCAGCGACTCTACTCCGAGCCCCTCCCGGATGATCATAGGTAAGAGTCGGAACGTAGATTGACCAGTAAATTGAGAGCTTTGCCTTTTGGCTCACCTCTCTCTTCACCACAACGGTCCGGTACAGCGACCGCAATACTGCAGCCGCAGCACCGATCCGCCTGTCAATCTCTCATTCCATCCTTCCCTAACTCGTGAACAAGAACTTGAGATACTTAAACTCCTCCACTTGAGGCAAGGACTCACTCCCGACCCAGAGAGGGCACTCCACCCTTGTCCAACTGAGTACCATGGTCTCAGTTTTAGAGGTGCTGATTCTCATCCCGGCCGTCTCGCACTCGGCTGCAAACTGATCCAGCGAGAGCTGTAGGTCTCGGCCTGATGATGCCAACAGGACCACATCATCTGCAAAGAGAAGGCGTGGAATCCTGAGGCCACCAAACCAAACCCCCTCCGCCACTTGGCTACGCCGAGAAATTCTTTCCATAAAAGTTATGAACAGAATCGGTGACAAAGGGCAGCCTTGGCGGAGTCCAACTCCCACCGGGAAAACCAGTGTGACTTACTGCCGGCCATGCGAACCAAACTCCTGCTCCGTTTGTACAGGGACTGGATAGCCCGTAGCAACGGGCCCCGTACCTTATACTCCCGGAGCACCCCCCAGAGGAATCCCTGAGGGACACGGTCGAATGCCTTTTCCAAATCCACAAAGCACATGTGGACTGGTTGAGCAAACTCCCATGCACCCTCTAGGACCCTCGCAAGGGTGAAAAGTTGGTCTAGTGTTTCACGACCAGTACGGAACCCACATTGTTCCTCTTGTAACTGAGATTCGACTATCGAGCGGACTCTCTTCTCCAGAACCCCTGCATAGACCTTACCGGGCAGGCTGAGAAGTGTGATCCCCCGATAGTTGGAGCACACTCTCCGGTCCCCTTTCTTAAAAGGGGAATCACCACCCCGGTTTGCCAATCCAGAGCCACTGCCCCCGATGTACACGCGATGTTGCAAAGACGTGTCAACCAAGACAGTCCCACAACATCCAGAGCCTTAAGGAACTCAGGACGGATCTCATCCACCCCGGAGCCTTGGCACCAAGGAGTTTCACAACTACCCTGGCCACCTCAGCCCTAGTGATGGGCAAACCCCCGTCCGAGTCCTCTGGCTCTGCTTCCTCTATGGAAGACGTGATGGTGTGATTGAGAAGATCCTCGAAGTATTCTTCCACCGCCTAATGACATCCTCAGTCGAGGTCAGCAGATCCCCAGCCCCACTGTATACAGTGTTGGTCGGGAACCGCTTTCCCCTCCTGAGTTGCCTGACGGTTTGCCAGAACCTTCTCGGAGCCGATCGAAAGTCACTTTCCATGGTCTCACCAAACTCTTCCCACACCCAAGTTTTTGCCTCTGAGACAGTCAAAGCTGCGATCCGCTTGGCCCCCCTGTACCTGTCTGCTGCCTCCAAAGTCCCACGGGCCAACCAGGCCCAATAGGACTCTTTCTTCAGCATGACGGCCTCCCTTACCCGAGGTGTCCACCACCGGGTTCAGGGATTGCCGCCACGACAGGCACCGACAACCTTGCGGCCACAGCTCCGATCTGTTGCATTGACAATGGAAGCACGGAACCTAGCCCACTCAGACTCAATGTTTCCGGCCTCCCTCGGAATGCGGTCAAAGCTTTGCCGGATGTTAAAGACCTTTCTGACAGGTTCCTCTGCCAGACGTTCCCAGCAAACCCTCACAGTACGTTTGGGTATGCCAGGTCTGTCCGTCATCCTCGCCCGCCATCTGATCCAACTCACCACTAGGTGGTAATCGGTTGACAGCTCAGCTCCTCTCTTTACCCGAGTGTCCAAGACACATGGTCGCAAGTTCGATGATACGATTACAAAATCGATCATCGAACTGCGACCTAAGGTGTCCTGGTGCCATGTGCACTTACGGACACCTCTGTGCTCAAACATGGTGTTTGTTATGGACAAGCTGTGACGAGCACAGAAGTCCAATAACAGAACACCACTCGGGTTCAGATCGGAGAGGCCGTTCCTCCCAATCACGCCCTTTCAGGTCCTACTGTCATTGCACACGTGAGCATTGAAGTCCCCCAGCAGAACAATGGAATCCCCAGAAGGGGCACCTTCCAGTACCCCCTCCAAGGACTCCAAGAAGGCCGGTTACTTCGACCTGCCATTTGGTGCATAAGCACAAACAACAGTCAGAGCCCGTTCCCTGACCCTAAGGGATGCAACCCTCTTATCTACTGGGGAAAACCCCAACACACAGGCAGCGAGCCGGGGAGCTATGAGTAAGCCCACCCCAGCCCTCCGCCTTTCACCCTGGGCAACTCCAGAAAAGAATAAAGTCCAGCCTCTCTCGAGAGGATTGGTTCCAGAACCCAAACTGTGTGTGGAGGTGAGCCCAACTATATCTAGTTGGTATCTCTCAGCCTCACACACCAGCTCAGGCTCCTTCCCACCCAGAGAGGTTACGTTCCATGTCCCAAGAGCCAGCTTCAGTAACCGAGGGTCGGTACGCCAAGGCCCCCGCCTTCGGCCACCGCCCAAACCACAATGCACCAAACCCCTAGTACTACCTCTCCCACAGGTGGTGGGCCCATGGGAGAGTGAACCCATGTAGTTCCTTCGGGCTGTGCCTGGCCGGGCCCCATGGGTAGAGACCCGGCCACCAGGCGCTCGCCGAGGAGCCTCTCCCCCAGGCCTGGCTCCAGGGTGAGGCCCCGGTAACCCTGATCCAGGCAAGGGTATCTGGGTCCTGTTTTTAAATTCCATTAGGGTTTTTCTGGACCACTCTTTGTCTGGCCCATCACCTAGGACCAATTTGCCATGGGAGACCCTACCAGGGGCATTGCCCCCGACAACCTAGCTCCTAGGATCATGTAGGCATGCAAACCCCTCCACCACGATAAGGTGGTGATCCATGGAGGGGTTGAAAGAAATACTTAAAATAAATTTCAAGTAAAAAAAACACTCACTTATATGTGAAACAGAACCTCACTGCAGGGTTTAGTTTGAGCTCTGAGAGATGGAGGCTCATCACCAAACATCTTTTCTAAGGCTTAGCAGTTTGTAGCTTCCCTCTCAAACTGACACACATTCTTTTTCAACTTTCCCTAACAATTTGAATGAATACAGTCTATTGCCATATTTTGTGCATTAATTAATGTAGTCACCGTCGTCTGAGTCCGTGGAGTAGCTGGAAACAGCCTCTGTTCTGCATGCTGCCATTTGTGGATAAGGGGCTTGCATGTCGATGTAGTCACTTGACCCACCTCTTGAGGCGATGACTTCTGCTTCACTTACTACCATTTTCTGACTAACATCTATGTTGACATAACTGTCACCATCGGATTCATCTGTGTTGTCGAGGATGATTTCTGCATTGATGTAATCATCACTGTCCTCCTCATCCTTCATATCATCTGTGCCATGTGTGCCCCTGGAACCTGCACAATAGGGTATTAACATGACTGTGTTGATAAGGAATATGGCTGTGTTGATAATAAATATCACAATGCTAATGAGGAGTTTAGGTGTCAAAAGATACCATCACCATCAAAGGTTTTCAAATCAAATCATACTTTTTATGATTTATTGAATGATTTATCCTTGATCTTGTAGGTACATATCTTCCATTTTAATTTCAGTGTACTTTAATAGCTTGATACGGTGGCCCAGAGAACCCATCGCGCTGCAAAAGAAAAACGCACTGCAAATACACTCAGCAAATTCAGCAAAATGACAACACGTACGCTACATTTCGGAGGCGCGCTGCAAATTCATAAACACTGCAAAACCAGTCACAACACAATGGAAGAGGGTCACAACACAACAGAAGTGTTTCTGGGCAAATTATTCTAAGCTAGAACTGGGACTTAAGTGGTAAAGCTCTTTAAATGTAGCTAGATAGCTAACTAGCTCTTTAGGTGAAAACTAAGGCTTATAAATATTTAAGGTTTAAATACATAGCTAGCTACATTTAAAGAACTTTACTAATTCAGTCCAATTTCATGTAATGGCATACTGTAGATACTGAGACAAGTTGGGTTGTGACTGGATTTGCAGCTTTCTGAAATGTAGCACACGTGTTGTTTTGATGAATTTGCTTTGTCTATTTGCAGTGCATTTCTCAGTTGTAATAGCAGTTATATTTCATTGGAGAATTCAAAGTACTTCTGGAAGTGGTTCTAGATTACTAGAAATGGGAAACTAAATGTGACTGGATAACTCACAGTAGGCAGTAATGAGCCTCAAGATGACTTAACTCTGCAATTTGATATGATTTAACAGCCACTGAAAGTGAACCACTGACAAGTAAGAAACACAAACACACTGAAAGTCCTCACACTTTCTGTGCTCCATCTTCTCATCAATCTGGTTTTGTTCGTTGCGTCTCTTTATGAAGCAAATGCTGACTGGTACTAATAAGATCAGCAGAGCAGCTGCCACTCCAGAACCAATGAAGAGAGCCAGTGATGCTGAGAGAGAAATGACCATTAACATTTCAACTACACCACACACAACATCAACAAGCAAAACCTTTACAGCTCTCTTTACCTTTCACAGTAATGACCAAGACTTCTGTGTTGTTGGATTTAAAAGTGCGTCCAGACACTTCTACTTTGTAAAAACAGCTGTAATTTCCCTGATTGTCAAAATCCACCTCAGGAAAGGTGAAGTTGGATGAATGATCATCAGCTGACTGAGTTCTGCTGATGTTGGATCCACTGAACTCCAGGTGGAAGGAGCCTCCTGGATACTGAGGTTCTGTGAAGCAGATGATGGAGAAGCTGTGACCCATGGTCACCTCTAATCTCTGAGGACCCTGGTGGAACCTTCCATCGGGAGAACTGAAGGAGATATTGGGCTTATGCAGATTCACTGGAAAACAAAATAAATAAGTTAAAAGGCTAACTAAAATCACAGATCTAACTATGAAAACTGCAACACCCACAGCAGAGAAACCAACAGAAGCAGACTGTGGAGATCTGAAATCCCGCATGGAGACTCTTGTCTGGTACTGGCAGTAGTAAAACCCCTCATGAACAAATGACCCAGAACGCTTTAGCAGAGTGAAGGTTCTACCTGTATATGGAGTTTCTATGGAGTAGGTGATGTCAACATTCTTTCCCCATGTGACATTATTGGTGGGACTGATTTGTGGAGTGGGAACAGTAACTGTAAAAGGAGGTTCATGGTCATTTATGTGAGATATTTTCATCATATTTCTGAGAAATTTTTGTTTTCTTTTTAGATAGATTATCCATGGGCTCTCTGCGCACTGAACTAATCTGAAGGCCACATGAAGTTTGGATGTCTGTAGTGATTGACTCTACAGAAAGTTGGCAACCTCTTCACACTATGTGCTTCAGCATCCGCTGACCCCGCGCCGTCAGTTTACGTGGCCTACCACTTCGTGGCTGAGTTGCTGTTCTTCCCAGACACTTCCATTTTCTTATAATACAGCTGACAGCTGATTGTGGAATATTTAGGAGCGAGGAAATTTCATGACTGGTTTGTTGCACAGGTGGCATCCTATCACAGTTCCACGGTGGAATTCACTGAGCTCCTGAGAGGGACCCATTCTTTCACAAATGTTTGTAAAAACAGTCTGCATGCCTAGGTGCTTAATTTTATACACCTGTGGCCATGGAAGTGATTGGAACATCTGATTCCGATAATTTGCGAATACTTTTGACAATACAGTGTATATATATATATATATATATATATATATATATACACTATATATACACACTGTATTGTCAAAAGTCAAAAGTATTCGCTCACCCATCCAAATTGACCAAATATATATATATATATATATATATATATATATATATATATATTATATGTAAGAAGGCAGACAACATCAGTACTGCATGCTTTCAAATACATGTTATTTATTCAATAGGATACTTACCAGCCAAACAAGGGAGAACACCGGCTACTGAGAGGAAACAGAAATAATTTTTTAGCAGAGATCACCATCAAATCAATCATGTATAAGCTAATAACTTAGCTTTGTGCATTACATAGAATGCACACTCATCACACACTCTACCATGCTACTCCAGTCCTGACTACATTTCCCAGCAGACAAATGCTAGCAGTCACTCTATCCACCTCCACTAATTGTCTCAACCCCTCTGCTCTGCCTTTCCCGATTATTGGTTGTATTCACCTGACTCTCCTCATTCACCTGTCTATTTAAACAGGTTTGTTTGAAGTGGTCATGTCTAGTTCATACATACTGACTGGGCTACCTGCCTTACTAGTTGGTATCCTGTTTTGAACTTTGGCTTTCATATCCCTCATTCTCCTCTGGTTTGTTCACCTTATTGGACTGAGACTTGAATCAGCACATTTTGGATTGTTTTCATGACTATGCCCTTGTCTGCCTTCTATATTTTGACTGCAGTCTCTCTGGCTACTGCTCGTCTGACTACAGCATGATTATCCTCATATAAATAAAACATTAATTCATACCCAGAAGCAGCTATTTCCAGCAGAAACACCTACAATGTATATTCAGACATCAGCCACTTGATTAGATACACTACACACTAGATATTTTCCAGTAATTGACTACCATCCTACTAGGCTTGTATGTGTGGTGCAACTCCAAGACACTAAAACAAGCACAATCTTCCTACTAAAAGAATGAGTAGAACAGAGTCCCACCATCAGCACTACATTTACATTTAGGGAATTTAGCAGACGCTCTTACCCAGAGCGATTTACAAAGTGCTTTGCTTCTGTTCACGGAATACATCCTAGATAGTAGCATAGATAGGTCAGAATTCAAGATACCCTTGAGGCGGACTACTACTAAACTACAGGAATCAATGCCATTACCTAGTACAACATAAGCTAAGTGGTTTTCCTTCTACATAGAAAAGATCCAACAGAAGCAAACCTGCCAAATAGATTTGATACCCGGCAAACCCTCCAAAATACATCTGATAATTACTGTCATCACGACAAGCGAAATGAGGAACTCACATTTATAAAGGTTTAGAAACAGAAATAGTATAGTATAGTATAGTCAGAAATACCAAACATTTAAATTCAGTTTAATGTTACCAAGCATTGAAGCGAGATGAGGTAGCAGCATGCTGTTCACGAGGCTGAGGCTGCAGACAGTTCTGTTCAGTTTTGTGGTGGAGATCGTGTCGAATTCAGCCGTGCGTGTCTTTTGCTTCGCTTTTTTTCAGTTTCGTTAGACACACGGTTCACACCTCTAATGACACATTCGACACTACACCATTCAGATTTCTCAGCAAAAGCTATTCCAATATTCTTGCAGACAGTTCAAACAACCCTGACAGCAAAAACCTTACAAAGCACTTTGTAAATCGCTAAGAGCGTCTGCTAAATGCCCATACAAAACCTAAACAACTAAACAAACCAACAAAATGAATTAATTTATTTTTTAGTCAGCAGCTACAGATAATCTCACAGAAAGATCTGAATACGATTCTCTGGACAAATCAGTTTTTAAAGATGTACAGTGTGTGGGTATTCTGTGCTTTGTTTATGCGTTTTTCATTATTTCTGGGCATTTCAGCATGATCTTGTTTGAAGTTTTCAAATTGAAAAAATCTTGAATTATGTAATATCTATGATTTTTAAAATTATTTAAAAGAACTAGGTTGTTACTTTGGTGTATAGACACTCAAATCTTTTTGCAAAGCAGGTTTACAGCGCTCAGCATCAGTAAAATAAAATCATATATTATGAGGAACAATTAAGAAAATAGGCCCTTTGAAGGCCCACTCATTCAGTTTATCTTAATCATTTCAGCTAATATTTGTAGATGGCCCATAAAGGTAACTATAAAATCCACTGTGCAATAGACAACACATAGCCTACTGAATTTCCAGGATTCAACCCATACAGAATTCAATTTCCAGGAGTCACTCGTGTGCTTCTGTAAAGAGTGGCGAGAGGGTTAGACGCAAGTGCCAGATGGATTTATTGATAAACAGACGAAATAATCAAATCAAAGTACAAATCCTAATATGAAATATAAGTGGCAGTCATGCTCCAGTCGTTAGGGATCGACCCAGTCGTGGGTTCGACTCCCAGCTAGGCCATGACTAAAGCGCAAGGCACTTAACTCCGGCTAGGGCTGCCCACTGCTCTGGGCACTTGTGCATTCACTGCCCCTTAGTGATCACTAGTGTGTGTGTTCTCACGGTAAATGCAGAGGACAAATTCCGATTGGAATGTAAATATTAGCAATATTGGCAACTCAGGGGTGCAACTACATACTTTCTGAGGTGTATGCAAACATACTATCGGCGCCCCCCCCGCCGCTCATTTATTCATGCACTTATAAAATACAAGACGACACATATTGTACACTTTTATTTTGTTATTTCGTTACATATTACAGCAGGTGATCATCTCAAACATCACAAACAAAAAAAACTCTAAAGTAAAATATGTAACAGCAAATCTGAACAATAGCCAGGACTCTATGTAAGAGTTTTAACAAGAGTTTTAACTATATTGTTACATTTCGTGCTTTTTCATGCAGGGCATATGTGGTCACTGATTCCTCCAGCTCAGCCTTTGTCATGTGCTCCATTTTAGTGATGAATTTAAATTTCTCAGACACAAGCTGAAGATTGGAAAATCTATCAGACAGCTCTTGCAGGAATGTGTCAACAATGATATTGAAAACCACTTAACGTACCTTTGGGTTCCTTTTCATGATGACCAGTGCATGAATTGTCATCTGGGAACCTCTTGTGCTTCCTAAAACATCTCTGTTTGAATGCTGGAGGGGTTGTGGAGAATATATTACTGTTTGTGACTATGTGAAAGTAGACAAATGGTGTTTCCCTTGGGGTGAGAGTTATCTCCAGATATCTTTTTTGAATAAAACTGAGCAGAATCAGGATCTCAGGATGATCCCTTCCCTTCAAAACACTTGCTTAGGAGTCGGCGAACTGCAAAACATTTTAAATATAGCTGTCACTAGTGTGGATATTTGATTGTTTCTTTGTGTCTCTGTAAAATTATTTCTAGATGCAGAATCAGTTATGTAATATAAAAAACAGCGTTGGCAACCCCAGTTCTATAATTTATTAGTTTTATGATTCACCATCTACTTATGATCCGTTATATTTTGTAATACAACACCTGTCCTTTTAGATAAAGCTAACCTGAATCTTTACAAGCCTCCTCTTAATAAATTGACATAATAAACTGACCTACTGTCTTTCAACCACTTTGAGAAGCTTTTCTTCATCCCTACAACATCTTTTTTCTCTCTCCCTCTTTTCTGTTTTGTGCCCCGGAGAGTTTTTTTTTCTGCCCCTCCATCTTGAACCCTGCAGGTGCGCCACGACGGGAAAAAAAACGAACTGATTAGGGGTACGCCAGCCATACCCTTCGTCTAATCAGCTAAGAGTACGGCACAATTCGTGCACATGCGCGAAATGAGAAAAACCTCCGTACTTTGAAAGGAGTGAAAAAAACATGCCTGCGCGCGTTTTCTATGGGGCGCGTTCTCAAGCGCCTGTGTTTGGGAGGAAGTGAGAGGAGGGTAGAGGGGAAGGAGTGGATGGGCGCCTGATTACTGCTGTGCTTCTGTTTTTGATGCGTATTATCATACATGAACAAACAGCTTTTACAGAAAATGCCGACTAGAAATAATTCCGGCATCGATTTGGCGCCCCCTCTAGTGCAGCGCCCCTATGCGTCGCATACGCTGCATACCCCCTTTTTGCGCCACTGTGGCAATTTAACTTAAGCAGGTAAAACACGTACGAAGGAGAGAACTGAAGACAAACAACATACAAGAGGGACAAAACCGAAACCAGCATCCAGGCAAGGAGTAGTACAGTAACCGACAACCGAGACACAAAACGCAGGGTTTAAAAACACGAATAAAGCAGGAACTAAACCAGGACACTAAAACAGACACAGCTGAAACCAACAACGAAAACTGAAACCAGATATGCTGAAAAGTCCAAGGCAATAACAGGATAAAATAAAGACCAGGATTAGAACCCAGATTGCCACAGTGATACACTACCATGTAACTGCTGAACTGAAGAAACGGCTTGAAAAGGGAAGGGACAAAACTACCGGGGAGCAGGTAGAGAATAAGATAACCCTCAAAACGGTTTGGGCAGGAAAGAGTGAACACCTGTAGGAGGAGAAGGACTGGCTCTCAAACACTGAGGAAGATACAACTGAAATAAACTTCCTAACTGAAAGAGTTGCCAGAAAGGAACACAGACAGAGGGACAAACGTGTCCTTACAGAAGATATGTTTAAAGGAAGGAAAAGCTACAAAGCCAAGAAAAGTGAAAGACTCAAGAGAAAAGAGGCCTGAGAGATATACACTCAAGAGACTCTACCCAGGTTACCAGCTAGTCTGTTAGCAGAACACTGTCAAAGAGAGCTTCAAGAGAGCTTCTTATAAAGGCAACCGAGCAGGTGTTGCTCATCATTCCTGATTAGTCTGCTGGCTCCCTCTGGTGGCCAGTGGCGGTATAGCGCGGGAGCCAACCCTTACAAAGTCACCTGAAGACTCCCGCACTGATTCTTATAAATACACATAGTGCATGTTAATAACTTTAATGATTTTTAAAAAAATGTTATTCTTTTTGAAAAGCTGAAAAGTAAAATACACTAACCCAAGAATTGTATGAATTGTGAAATGTATTATGACACATTTAGTGATACTGCCCTCTGCCACAACCCCCCCACAGCAACCACAAGCATTTACCTGTCACTATCGTTTGTGCAGTCTGCCATTGTGCAGTGGGGTGTGTCTGACCATTCAGGGGCATTTATTGCAGTATGTGTGTGTAGTTACTGTATATGTGTGTCCTGTTATTGTAAGGGAATTTATGATTAACTGTCTGTGACCCCCAATCTGAACACTGACATTTTGTTCATTCTTATTATCTGTGTGTCTGCTCCTCAGTTAGAATTTCTCTATTCCTTCTTGTTCCCTGTTTATCTTGTACTTTTCCACTACCTCTACATCCAATCCACTGTACCTGTATGATAAGAACATCAATCCTACATATGTTTTATAGCCAATCTTATTTCTTCTGCATTTAACTAGATGTCTTCTTTCCTGACACCCATGTGTTGTGAATCTATGGAACACTGAGGGCTGAACAAATGTATACTACTGTTTATGAACCCTGATGGCCAGGGCTGGTCTGAGACAGTTGTCCATGAGATCATGCACAATGGAACATCAAATGTTAAAATTTAACAGCTAATTTATATAGCTATGATTGTAAAATAATCTAGCCCAACGGGATGCTGATGGCTATGACCTACGTCTAGAGACGATTTCACCAAAAATAAGGTCTAATAATAAGGTTTAGTAATGTTATCATTAATGTTGTAGCTGACTGTAATATTGGAAGTTTCAGGTGTTTTTGCTAATGACCTTAAGGTACATTAAG
>JAGXOD010000298.1:0-45970 GCA_020368025.1 Brachyhypopomus occidentalis | reverse complement strand
TGGAAGTCTTCTCTTAATATTGCATTCTCCCTTCTCATCTCCTGTATAGCCGACAGAATTGCTGGCAATTCGCTTGTCTGCTGAGCTGAGGCTTGGTAATTGTCTCTATCTAGTTCTGTCCGCGTACTTGGCGGAACAGGCTTGACTATGTTACTCTGTAACTTCTCTATGTCCTCTTGTCTATCCTCCCATTTATCAGAGAGGAGCCACTCACCGGTATTGGATGCTTGGCTGATCGGAGAAGAACACCGCAAGTTCTGGGGTGCGTTTCCCAAAACGTTCGTAACTCTAAGTACTTCGTAACCTCGTACTTAAGAATATTCTTAAATTTACGAGTGTTTCCCGAAACCCTTCGTAACTTACGTCGTACTTATAGTCGTTAAGTAACTTAAGAATATTCGGACCCATTAAGTAACTCACTAATTACTTCTTAACTTTCGAAGCTCACGTGCAGTTCTTCCTCAAAACGATAGAGCCTGCTAATTTCACACGCTGGTTTTGAGCACGGCATTACAACGTTTGCGTTTATGTGTATTTGTTTTTTTAAGTAATTATATCGCATATACCACATTATGTGTCACCAAAAATCAAATGTACTACTTTGAATTTTTTAGCATTAGCTGATATGTTCCCAATATTGAGTTAAATATCTCCGTTCATCATCGTGTAGTTAATAGCGTTTCAGCCTTTCACAATTAATGTATGCTTTGCAAGGAAATGGCTACAAATTGGCCTATTAAGCTTGTTTTAATAATAAAATTAATACAATTGACTGATTAATCAGTAGGCATATAAGTAACCTGGAATAAGGTCAGCAATTGTGCTTGTGTGATGAACATGGCAGCACGTCAAAGGATATTGCATTTGAACAGGAGACATTATTTAAGACGACGTAATCCACGAAGCTATGTAGTTCGCCTGAATGCGGCATGGCGTTTGAATACGACTCCTCTAGATCTTCCAGACGATGTGCTGTGTGACAGATACCGGCTGCGTAGGGGGGAGATCATGGCTCTCCTTGAACTTGTACAGGAGGAGCTGGCTAGAGGACCAAGGAGAAATTTTGCACTTAGCCCCACGGTGCAGTTACTGACAGCCCTCCGATTTTATGCCACAGGTGGGTTTCTGCAGACTGTTGGTGATGCCCACGGACTAAGCACAGCTGCAGTATCTAAATGTGTGCATGCTGTCACTAAAGCATTGCTTCGCCATGCAGCAACATACATAAAATTTCCTAGGCCTAGGGAGGCATTACGTGAAACCAGAATTGGTTTTCATGCAATTGCAAACATTCCTGGAGTTGTTGGTGCAGTGGACGGCACTCTGATCCCCATACACACTCCCAGCCTCTTGAGCCCAATCTACATCTGCCGTAAGGGCTTCTCTGCTTTGAATGTACAAGTGATCTGCAACCACCAAGGCCTCTTTACGGACATTGTGGCCAAGTGGCCTGGGAGTACTCATGACTCCTTCATCTGGGCCAATTCTGGAGTGTGTCAGATGGCTAGGGATGGTGCATTTGGTGGTGGACATGTACTAGCTGACAGTGGGTATCCACTCCGAAGCTATATACTCACTCCTGTATCAAATCCCCAGACTGAGGCTGAGGAGAGATACAACATGGCACACTGCAGAACACGAAGTGTGGTGGAGAGAGCTTTGGGCATTTGGAAAATGCGTTTGCGGTGCCTCCACAAGTCCTCAGGTGGGCTTCGATTTTCTCCAGAACGCACCTGTGCTGTAATTGTTGTGTGTGCTATGCTGCACAACATTGCAGTGCAAGCTGGCATACACATTCAAGGAGAGGAAGATGAGGAGGATGATGAGGAGACAGAGGAAAGAAATGTTCTGGTAGTTACCAGGAGAAAGGAGAGAAGGACTTTACCAGGCTGGCCTGGAAAACCGAAGGCAAATTATAAGGAATGTTTTTGCCTAGATACAACAAAAAATAAAATACTTTGGAGAAGTGATCTGTGTGTGGTATATTTCTTATAAACATACACGCCAAGGCATTTGTTCTGGTGCAAGTTTTACTTTCAATAAGCATTTTTCAAGCAATGTGCAAAAAAAAAAAACATTCATGAAACAAAAAGGTCTCTTCTGTTAAACTCCTACACAGTGTCGGCACTAGTACTGGGGTCTGGAAGGAAAATTATATTCATGTCAGTGCCACAAAATGGGAGTTATTTCATAGATGCTTTAGTGAAAATTCAGTAAAGTATATTCACATTTACTATAGTTGTTTGGATAAGTATCTTACCTTGTTCAGAGGGCAATATAATTGGCACAGAAATTGAGGGCCTGCTCATTTGATACTGAGCTACTTAAAGCTGTTTGGCCATGATGTCGAGTTTGGCCTTCTTCAGTTCCAGCAGCTCTTGCTGGTGCTTCTCCCTCTGCTGCATTCGCTCTTCATGATGTCGCTCCTTTTATTGGAGCTTTTCATGTTTGAGCTTGAGCCTTTCCCTTCCAGAGCCACAAGTTCCACACTACACCCACAGGTATTTTGTGGTGTATGTGTTTCAGGTGGAGCTCTCGCTCTGGCCTGAGCACAGGAAGGCCCTGGAGATGCAGGTTCAGGTGGGGTAGATGGAAATTCTCCCAGAGATACATCTGTACCCCTGGTATCCCTTGAGTAGCTGTGGGGCCCAGTATCCCAAGTGCCTTTTCCTCCTCAACTGTAAGGGCACTTGTGGACATTTGACCTCCACCAGTCTTAGCCCTCTCCTTTCTGAGTTCTGCCCCCTTTTTTTTGGCTTGACTAGAAAAATCATGCCACTTTTTCCTTACCTCTAGACCCGACCTCTTAATTCCACTACAGGCACTGATATTTTTTGCAATATCATCCAATTTTTGTTTTTTTTCTGAATTAGAGGAACTTCCTCGCTTTTGAAAATAATATATTTTTGTTTTTTCCACTTCGTCTACCATTTGGATCAACTCAGTCGACTGGAAATTTCGCTTCCTTTGTTTGTTTGCCATGGTTTTGAATGACGTGTGGAAGGTTAATTGTGTGCCCTATTTATAGCCTTGATATACGATCGGTCATAATTGCAAAGGTAATAATTTTAGAGTTCTTCTAATTTTTTTCTTATACTTGACATTTCAACACTTATTAGTTGTTAGTTTTTATGATTGTCATTTTCCCAATGATACTTTTGAGTCTTAATAATGAACAAATGTATGTAAATCAGTGGTTCGGTTTTCGACTAGCGGAGCTTTTCCAGCGTAGACGCAGAGGCGGAGTCAACAAAGAACTACTTAGAACTCGTTCGTAAATTTGGAGACTAAGAAGGCTTTCGGGAAACACTCGTAAAATTGGCGTTCTTAAAGTTACGTCGTTCTTAAAGTTGTTCGTAAATCTCTAAGATCGTTCGTTATCGGGAAACGCACCCCTGGTTGATATCTTGTGTGATCGCTTCTTCTCGTTCATAATTCAACATATAATCTGCCAAGACTGTAGGTAGGCGCGTCTGTCTGCGCGGTCTAATCCGTGGACGGTCGGTCTCAGGTTGCGACATCTCCAATGTAACAATTCACTAAATCCGGCTCGAAGGACCAATTGTTGGAGAGTTATCTCCCTTCAAGGGTTACGTCAACCCTGGCGATTCGTGGAGAGGTTGAACCGTTACAAAGTGTCTCCGCCCGAAACCATTAACAGCAATAGAGATCCGATCCTGGGTTCTTAATCGTAGTTTTATTAAGCGTTGGCGTATCTGTGTGGTTCTACAAGGAAAAAAATGCGAATAAACGTACAATGATCAATAACAACAAATCACAAACACAATCGCTTAACACTCCGAACATACTAGTACACCTCAGCATATGACGCACTAATTTAAGCGAACGCTACAGGATAATTAAGCACGCGCTACTGAAACGAGTATCACGTGCACACCTCATGCTTCATTCACGCGGTGAGCCAACTCTTATTGGATTGTACCCTTACTTCTAACTACTTAATGCGCATACACTTTAACACACGTAGTATACATAGTACAACAACTGAAACATAGACTTACTGTTAATCCACGCACTCAGATCAACCCGAAATAAAATAACTCTTTGGTACTCAGTCCGTAACCCAAAACTCTCTATTCCCTCCGTCCTCAAAGGTCGACTCTGCTCAACATCGGCTCTGCTAGACTCCTCCCACACTGTCCTCTGCGAACAGCAGGGCAAACCAACTAGAGAAACATACAGGGGGTGTTTGGACTGAACCACCTAGAGAAGGCCTTTCAACAGTGTCCTTATCTTTAGCATCACATTGTATTAAAAGGTTCATTATTGTTATCAATTAAATTATTATACCCACACAATACACACACACTATATGCCAACAGAATTTTAAATAGATAATAATAAAGCTAATGCATAATGACAATTAGGGTTTAAATGTCTAATAACTTTTCCATCTCTCAAACTAAAACAACTATGCATGCTGTAGTTTGGTTTGCATTATCGTGTCAGTTAAGAATGAAAGTATTCAGCAGAGGCCTTTCCTCACAGACAGAGCACTTCCAGCTGTAGTGTTCAGTAGGGTAGTGCTGGGCGGGAGGGGAGAGGACACTTTGCATGGGCAGCACATGCTTCAGTGCTCTGGGAGTGTTTATAGTCCTGTGAGTTTAACACTTCATGACTGAGAGCTGCCTGCACCAGCAACTTCACCCACAGCAACCATGACTCTGATCCCCATCTTCATCTGCACACTGGTCCTCTGGACTCAAGGTAACACACTGCTGTACCTCTGTGGTGTCCTGTCCATGTCACACAGGCCTACTATTCCTATTACAGTAAAAATGCACTATTTAAAGTGTTATATTTACTAAATAAGAGTATCTGTACAGGTAAATGTTAAATATTCTGTGTTTTATATTCATATCTTCCCCAGGATCCAGAGGTCAGGTAACAGTGACTCAGGACTCAGTGAAATCTGCTGCTGCAGGAAACACAGTCACCATCAGCTGTAGAACCAACCCTGCAGTGTATTATTACAGCACCAATGGTCATTATTTAGCCTGGTACCTGCAGAAACCTGGAGAAGCTCCTAAACTCCTGATCTACTATGCTACTAGATTACAGTCAGGAACTCCAGCTCGTTTCAGTGGTAGTGGATCTGGATCTGACTTCACTCTGACCATCAGTGGAGTCCAGACTGAAGATGCAGCAGATTACTACTGTCAGAGTTACCATAGTGGTGGTGTGTTCACACAGTGTTGGAGAGCCGTACAAAAACCTCCCTCAGTCAGACTGCACACAGACTGCACTGCTGCAGCTGGGACCTACTGCAGGTGCTGAGGGGGAGGATGTGATACAGCACAATGACACACTCTGCAGGAGAGGAAACACACTCACTCACTCACAAATAAACAAACATAATAGTAACACAAACATAATGCACATCTCTGAATTATCATAAAGACACAATACAGACAACATTACTCCATGTGTGTGGGAGGAGTGGACTTGTAGATCTACATGTCATTGTAGTCCAGCAGTTCGTGGGTTAGAAAGGTTAGAACATCAGTGTGGTCTATTAGTCTGGTTGCTTGACATCATCCCAAGAGAAAACCACCATTAAACACAACGCTAATGTTCTGTTGACAATGACAGTGATAACAGCTCTGACTGACATCCATCACCAGAAACCTGGAGAAGCTCCTAAACTTCTGCTGGAGCTCTCTGCTCCTGCTGGAGTAGGTGAACACAAAACACTCCAGTAATAATAATAATAATAATAATAATAATAATAATAATAATAATAATAATAATAATAATAATAATAATAATAGGGCGGCATGGTGGTGTGGTGGTTAGCACTGTTGCCTCACAGCAAGGCGGTCTGGGTTCGATTCTCGGTCTGGGCTGCTCTGTGTGGAGTTTGCATGTTCTCCCTGTGCCTGCGTGGGTTGTCACTCCTCATCTCTCTCGTTACTGTTGTTGTCCAGTATTGAATGTGAATGTGAGGAATCATGCGTCTCTCTTAATGCCACAACACTGCAGCAGATCTGACAGATATCAGCTCACACACACTAAACACTACATGATATCCAGGGGTCATCAGTGCCTACATGAGCTCAGATATGTCATGACTCATTTAGTGTTGAAACACCATGACTGAGTGTGAAAGTGACTGTAACACATAAGTGGGGGTGACTGAGAACTCTAAGAGGACAGATCTGATCATCTATCTGATAAAGACACACAGTAGTTCTCAGTGGTAAATGACAGTTGTGGTGTTTGCATATGTGAGCTGCTTCAGTGCTCCACACACTTTAAGAGCTGTAGTGCTGATCAGAGAGTGTTCAGTCCTTACACACACACTGACACACAGCACAATGATGAGGTCACTGGTTCTACTGCTGGGAACACTGGGATTCCTCGTTCAGGGTGAGAGGAATTTTTTAACAGTATTTTAATTAAATAAATAAATTATTTAATCTAATTATCAATTAAAAAATAGGTAATTTAATAAACTGGTTATATAGAATGACATCCTATATCATAATATAACCTACAACTAAAATTTGTTTACAGTGTTTGTACATGTTTAGCTTATTTCTAATGTGTTGAATATTGCAGAAAGGTTTTATAATTATGCAAAAAACTTTTTTAACTTTTCCATTCTTTTTTCTTTTAGAGTCCATGGAAGAAATTGTTATGACACAATCTCCAGAATCTCAGTCTGTTACTCCTGGAATGACTGTTACTATCATCTGCAGGGCCAGTCAGGATATTAGCAGTTACCTCCAGTGGTACCTACAGATACCTGGAGAATCTCCTAAACTCCTGTTCATTGATGTTCACAGCCGTCAGTCTGGGGTTCCAGATCGTTACAGCAGTAGTAGATCTGGAACTCAGTTTGCTCTGACCATCACTGGAGTCCAGACTGAAGATGCAGGAGATTATTACTGCCAGCAGCGACAGAACTTTCCACTCACACAGTGTTAGAGCGTCGTACAAAAACCTCTCTCAGCTTTGAGGAACTGCTGTGACTCAGAAACACAGACTGATCTGAGAACAGCTGCCACGCTGCTAAAGCTTCACATTCAGTTCAGCTCATCCTTATTGGCACCCATGAAGTTTAAGTACATAATGTTGAATATCTCCTGAAAAAAATTACCCAAGTGAAACAGCTTTTTTGGACAGTGCACTTGTATTTAACAACAGAGAGGAGTAGACATGTTAATCATTACACAGATTAACAGCAGGTTAGGATAACTCAGGCTAGGATAACTCAGGCTAGGAAAACTCACTGCTGTGCTGAAGGAGGTTTAGTTGTTCTGGATAAATGGTGTCTAAATTAGCTCATCAATATGGAGTATAGTTTTTGGTTGATCTGGATAAGTGCTTCTCTGAATGAGCTCTTTGCTATGGTGTTTAGTTGTTCTGAATATGTACTGTCTAAAGCACTGATGCTGCTTTTTGATTGGACATCCTTGGAGAGCTGCTGAATAAGTAAAGTTGCATGCAGGATAATGATTGGAGCAAGATGGTCAGAATGGTGGGTGATGAGAGCGAACTGCTGTAAAGAGATGTGTATTTTGTATTAGCAGGTTTGGGTTGTCAGCTGCCTCCTAAAACAGAAAGAACTTTGAGATGTTCAACTCATCCGACAGTCTAATAACCCTTTTCATGAATTTGCAGTTTGGTCTTGCATCTAGGACCTTTTAAAGTGTCTCTTTCAGAATGCTACCTACAGACAGCAAAACCACCAGTAAACAGAGACAGGCCAAAGAAAAACAAACAAAATAATAGACAAAAAACAGGCAGACAGGCAGAGGGATATAGATCAACAGCAGAATGTGTTAAACACAGGAAAGATAACATGTAGAAAGAGACCACTCACTCCACATTATGCGAATGGGTGGCTTTCCAAAACAATGAGGTAAATAGGTCTATTAATACTATTAAAACCTGAGAAATAGGTGAGACTGTAAGGTTTGGCTCCAGCACTATACCGCTTTTGGCCACCGGAGGGAGCCAAATCAAGCTAGATGAGCTGCACCTGCCCTGTAGCCCTTATAAGCAGCTCACTCCAAGACGCTGTTTGCTAAATTGTTGGTCAGTGTTCTGGCATACAGACCAGCCAGTATCTCTGGTAGAGTTTTCAGGACTTGTTCTTGAACCTCTGATTTTCTTTTTTCTTGATGCTCTCTCTCTTGTCTCAGGTTGTACCTGTTCTGGTTTTCTCCCTTTGACAGGAGGTATTTTCTGAAACTAAAAGGACAAGTTTTGTCCCCCCTCTCGGTGTTTTTTCCTTCCTTGTTGGTAAGTGTATTTTGTTTGCTGTTTCTGCCTCGCTGGTTGAGAGCCAGTCCTTCCCTTGACCTTCTTTGTTCTTTTCTTCCCACCCAAACCTTTCAGAGATTTTTCCTTCTCTTTTGTACGTTTTGCTCCTTTTTGTTCTCAGCCTGTTCCTTCCAGGCTCCCAGCGCTAGGGGCTCTAGGTTCGGGTTTTCCTACAGCCCTACATCCTGGTCCCAACATTTTTACCCCTCCCTATTGCTTTCACTCACTCCCAGTCACAAGCCAACTCAGCAATTGGGTCCTACCAAATGAAACCCCAGTTTAGGCTCAGTTAATGAAGGAACACCACCAATGACAGGAGAGATAGTGTGACCAATTATCTAATGCTGTGTCAATGGAGTGTATAAACAAAAGCATAATTCGACAGTTTATAAACTACAAAGGGGTTACTGTACTGAAACTGTAATGAACCTGCCTTGAACATAAGTGGCTGTGTCCTGATGAGCTTCCACCAGGGATTCCTTCTGTTATAGGCCGGCCACTGTTCTGTGACAGAGCCAACTCTTCTGCGGGTGTAAATGGTGGTGGTGGTGATGGAGGTGGTGGTGGTGGTGGGCCTCCTCTGGTTTTACATGCCTCAGCCTTCTTCCTATTAGCTACAGGGCCAGAATCAACTGTAAGATATTCACAACTAGGCTACACTTAAGATCATTATATGGATGGACAGGATTAGGAATGAGAACATCTGAGGGACAGCACAGTTTGGAAAATTGTGAGACAAAGTTAGAGAAGGCAGACTGTGAGGGATGGACATTGGATATATTGGTAGGAGGATGATGGAGATGGAGCTGGCAGGCAGGAAGCACAGTGGAAGGTGTGAGAGCAGAGGATGCAGAGGACAGAGGGAGGTGGAAAAAAAACAAACGAAATATTAAGAATAAGATAAGTTATGTACTGTCACGCTGGCGAGAGGACGAAGATACAGAGTCCAACGTCGGAGCTGTAGCGTGACAGAGCCCCCCACCAAGGGCAACCACCGCCCCCGGGTTGCCCAGCGCAGCTGTAAAGCCCCGGACCCGCGTCTATGGACCGACCCGGGACAGCCGGGCACTTCCGTGGGCGGGAGTCGACTCCTCCGCGAGGGGCTCCACCGCGTCAGCGCCTAGAACACCCTCCCCGGGAAGACAGGGGAGAACACGTTAAACAACGGCAAACACATGGGAACGAACACACACACAGGCACACTCAACAACATGGGCATAAACGGGAAGAGGGGATTAGGGAGAAACACTGGGACAGACACGAAAACAGGCATAGATAGTGGCGGACACCACGGACCAGGCTTCCACGCCTGGTTTCCCGCAAACACAGGCGGGGGCTTTCCTGGCGGAGCCGGCTTAAACTCCCCTCCTTCACCACCTGGAGCAGTGGCCGAAGGTCCAGGTTCCGCCGCGGCCCGGCTGGCGCCGGTTTCTGGCTCCGGGCTTGCCGCGTTTCACCCCCCGGTGCAGTGGCCGAAGGTCTTCCTCACTAGTGGGCGGTGTTTGCCCCCCTGCTGTAAAAGCGGAGAGCAGAAACACCGTCCCTGTGCCCTCTTTGGACTCTTCCGTCTGGGGGGGAGTGCACCTTCGCCGCTGGGAGGTCCTGCTCAGGGCCTCGTCTGCAAGCTGGCGATAGAAACCTGCCAGCCCCTCTTCCTCGGCTTCGCGCTCGCAGCGAATGAGGTAATCATGTACTACCTCCGCTGCCGCCTCCTCTGAGTCACTACAGAGGTAGGCGCCTTGAACCTCCACCTCGCCCTTGGAGGTCTCCCCTCTGGCTGTGCGGGACTGCCGGGGGGAGGGCGCATGTCGGTGCTTGCCCTTCTTTTTTCCCCCTTTTGCCTTTCTATCCTGTACGTAGCCAGGCATCTTCTCCTACGGCTCGTCTTTTTGTCACGCTGGCGAGAGGACGAAGATGCTGAGTCCAACGTCGTTCGTTAAACAAACTTTATTCTTAATAAACATAGATATTAGCGCAATGCGCTTTAAACATGTATCACACTCACACGACTCCAGAAACAAAGACGAGCACGGGACACTGTGCAAGCACACATTAAATAGACAAACGACACTACCCCCTTGTGATGACGAGACGAGCCACAGGTGAGACTGAGGAACACACCCACACCGACACACCCACGGAACTACATATAAGGACATAGACGACATGAACACATGCCCAAAGGGAGGGGTCCGGGAGCTGTAGCGTGACATGTACAGCCATACCACTTTGTACTATATTCTTATGCTTCATTTTTATCTGATGCCATGTGTGTTTCAACCCACTCAGATTAGACCTGGAATTATAAAATTATAAAAATGATAAATTATATAGAATTATTTAAAAAAACTCAATACAGTATTATAAATGTGGAGAATATATATAAAATAATATAATCGCATCCTTCTCCGGCATATAAAAATATAATTTTCACTCACGCATTGACTCTGTTGCCAATTTTTTGACATGCTGACTGCTCTTCTGTAGCAACCGTGGCAGTAATACATTTGCGCTTAATAATATATTCATATTCCGCATACGCAGTCATTAATACCTCAAGCTCCAGTGATGTGAAATAAGATGCTCGGCTGATTTATCTGTGTTCCATTAAGAATGCCTTTTATAGTTACACATGAACGCCCTTCTGTCAGGGCTAACCCACTAAGAGTTGATTAACCTTGACTACTTTAACTCCAATCAGCCGTTCTGGAACCGAAAACTTTGAGTGAGTAAGTCAGAGCAGGATAAAACAATTCACAGTTCAGAGTTAAGTTTAGAGTTTGTTAAATCTGCTGTCTGAAGACCCTCCTGGCCTCCAGCTGAAGTGTTATTTATTTATACACTTCTACAGAGAGAGGACACTTTGCATGTGCAGCACATGCTTCAGTGCTCTGGGAGTGTTTATAGTCCTGTGAGTTTAACACTTCATGACTGAAGCTGCCTGCACCAGCAACTTCACCCACAGCAACCATGACTCTGATCCCCATCTTCATCTGCACACTGGTCCTCTGGACTCAAGGTAACACACTGCTGTACCTCTGTGGTGTCCTGTCCATGTCACACAGGCCTACCATTCCTATTACAGTAAAAATGCACTATTTAAAGTGTTATATTTACTAAATAAGAGTATCTGTACAGGTAAATGTTAAATATTCTGTGTTTTATATTCATATCTTCCCCAGGATCCAGAGGTCAGGTAACAGTGACTCAGGACTCAGTGAAATCTGCTGCTGCAGGAAACACAGTCACCATCAGCTGTAGAACCAACCCTGCAGTGTATCATGACAGCACCTATGGTCATTATTTAGCCTGGTACCTGCAGAAACCTGGAGAAGCTCCTAAACTCCTGATCTACTATGCTACTAGATTACAGTCAGGAACTCCAGCTCGTTTGACTGCACTGCTCCTGAAGAGAGGAGTTCTGCTTCTGAACTGGACTGACTACACCTGCACCTCCACACTGAGGGACTCAAGATTATCAGCATTTACAATTAAACCTCACTTAAGATATAAATCCGTGGGAACTTTAACTGACATTAATGCAGTTGACCTGGAGGTGAAAAGCATGATGAACTGATGTCATGCTTCAGTGTTACATGCTTCAGTTTATATGTTTTTTCATTCATCCATTTGATTAATACATTTTTACTTCATCATCTAAAAATATTAGGTTACCAAATTAATTTTGACACATTCTTCTAAATGTTGTATTGGTAATTTGTCACTTTGCTTGTGCAAATACTGATCAGATTAAAATGAAGAAGTGAAACCACCAGTATGCAAATAAGTCTAATTAACATACAGCAGCTTCAGAACAACAGAGAGGAGAGAGAGAGAGAGAGAGAGAGAGAGTCAGTGTGTCCAGGAGGACAGAGTGACTTACAGCAGGTCACTTTAGTCTCAGTAACACATGAAGAACCTGCCTGTCATCACAGCACTGTGTGACTCTAATAATACAAACACAAACCAAACTTGAAACAGGTTTGTTTTAGTACATTTATTACACTTAGCTTGAAACTATATTTTAATCAGGAACATTAATTTTTGTGTTATTCACAAGAGACTCTGTTATGCTTCTGGTACCTGGAATGCTGACTGGTTTTTCAACAAAAACGTATTTTCATTAAACATTTGTACTTGCTGTGGTTGTTTGTGGACAGTAACTCCTACCTGACCCAATAAGTGACCCACGACTGTATTTTATTTAAACGGTCCAGCTTGTGCTAATAGTGATGTATAGTATGACGGGTTGACATTATAACATGATGGGACATAGATTATCTAAAAATAATAAAGTTATGGTTTATGGAGAGGATGATAAATGGTTAATCCTCCAGTCCAGGATGTTCCAAACACACACTCACTTCCTCCTACAGCTCATTACACATTAACTGTGCTAAAGTGTCGACATTTGGGACTTTAAAGGGATTTAGTGTTATGTGTAATGTTGGAGAAAAACATTTAAGACTCTATACTGTTGTTTATAATTTTTTATTTCATTTTGATCAATTAACAGAGCAACATTTGAGTAACAAACAGACAGCACAGCACATTCCAGAGTGAGAGATCACTCCAGTACACATGTGTGAGTTCACTCCTCAGGACACTGCTCTCTGCTCAGTGTCTGTGTGACAGGAGACTGGGAGTCCTTGGTGGCCTCACAGGTCACTGTCTTCTGTAGCCACTCCTCCTTCTGGAGGCTCAGGGTGCTGCTCCAGCTGTAGAAGCCGTCCTTCTGCAGAAGAACGGGGCTCTGGCTCACCCCCGAGCTCCAGCTGCTACCACCCACCTTCCAGTTCAGCTTCCAGTCTGAGGGGAAGCCCCTGTTGGCCAGACACACCAGTGTGACCTTCTCCTGCTGCAGCTGCGCACTGGAGGGGGGCAGGACCGTCAGGGTGGGCGGGGCGTCACCTAGGAGACACAACACAGTCTACTGCTCAGATACAGGAACCGTTAGCAGTAAAATCAGTTGTGTGTTTCACTTCCTCATTTAGTTTCTTTGGTCAGAGTGGAACTGAAGTCAGAAATGTTTCATCCCAACAACCTATTTGGCCTGGACATTCAAACTAAGGATATTTGATGCTTGAAACATGCAAATCAATATAATTTAGAGCTGCACATCATTTATAACTTGTATAAAATGTAAATATTTATAACAAATTCTTCAGTATGTGAGTATTACGGCTCACGTGCATCGATGACCTCCAGTCCAGGACACATTTATGAGAATAAACACACTCGGCAGAATAAAGGCTTGTAGAGGATTATTGATGAAACATTTATGCTTCTACTAAAAACCGATAAAACGATGTCCACTATGAGCTCTCGATAGAGCACTGCTCTAAATCTTCACCTTTATTTAAAAATGATTACATTCTATAAAAATATATTGAAAACATTTAAATTAGGCTATACTTACATACATTATTTTAAAATCCGTAATGTATACTGGTGCGATGTTATAAAAATTGTGATTTACTCCGAATTCAAAGTTACATTCTACAGTGTCATGTAATAAGTCCGTCTGAGCTCCGCACATAACCCTGCTGTAAACACAGTGGCGAACACACTCACAACAGCGCACTAGTTCAGCTTCATTAGTGCACGAGAGAACCACAACGGGGCTTGTGTTTATGTTCCCGTACTTACAAGTTATTAAATGTTCAATTAGAAATAAGATAAATAAAGACAGAAACGTAAAGACAGAAACAAATAAACTTTTAATAAAGAGTGAATGTTACGTCCAACTTGTTTTTTGCCGCGAGAAGTGTGTGTGTGTGTATGTGTGCCTGTGTTTCACAGAACTGAATTCTGTGCTCCGTTTAAACTATTTCAGACTTAACAGTAATCGTTATGCGTTAGATACGTGCAGAGTCTACAGAATCACAGAATTCGGTTACAAAATTGTGTTTTAGAGATGACCTGCACATTTCTGGACACTAAAAAGGACATTAATGCACCAACAACCAATTCATGTCGTGGTTGTAGTTTTCTAAAGACATACAGAAATTAAAATTTGGCTTGGATATATAAAATATGAATTTGAGTATTTTTAACATACTATACGATAATTACGGTGAGAGTGAGTTGCACCGATAAACTACATTCAGATACCGATATTTCTGCTTTTAAAAGTAACCCAGCAGACAGATGAAGACTTATTGATAGACACTGATGAAACATGTATATTTTTACTAATGAGCGACACTTGACAAACACTAAATGAAACACATCACAGCAACAGTCACGATGTAGGAACATAAAAATCACAAAGTCTATAAAGATAATATGTTTATAAGTTTACAAAACCACCGTGCATGCTGACGCGATGCTGCGTAATGTGTAAATGTGAAGAAAATTTGAAAGTCTACTTACGTCCAACTGATAGTTTAGTGCCGCCACCGAAAGTCCTCCACAGTGATAAAATCTCGTTTACTGTCCGTACAAAAACCTCTTGCTCTAAATATGCCGCCCTCTCCACTATTTACCGCGCGATATGTAGCTTCGGAATTAATGTTCTAGCACTGACCCAGAAGCGTTTTCAGATGTTTGTATAATACAATATAATACCCACATATATTCCATTATTAGAGAAATTACGTTGCAATCGCTGTCGCCCCGTAAACCGATAAAAATGCGACCGCAACCACCGTCTATAACCCTGCATAATTATCAGACATTAAACACATCGATTGTGATTACCGAAAATACATTTGGAATGCAACTTTTGGATAAATAGTGAATGTTACTTACGTCCAACTGAGAGTTTCGTGCCGCCACCAAAAGTCCACCACAGTGTTACAGACTCGTTCAGTGGTCGTACAAAAACCTCCTGCTCTGAAGAAGTTGGTCTCTCTGCGCTTTAGAAAACTTCCATTTCAGAACAACGACATTTGCAACTGTATTTTTAAAATAGGCAGGCAAATATGTATATAAACACTTAAATTATATGAACTAACATCTTTATCATGCAGGCTTTGTTTTCTTTTCGTTACATTTTCGAATGCTGTTTGTTTACTTTTTCATTTATGTAAACATGTTAATTAAAATGTCAAAAAATATTTAAATGCAAAATAAGCTTTTTCAGTTGTTGGACGTATTAATATCAGTAACAAAATAAGTAAACATTACTGAAAAAGTACGCATACTAAGTAATCTCTCGTCTGAATCATCCTATTAGATTTACTGTGAAATCCCGATATAATAAATGAATATGGCAAAAATGATTATTTGTTTTTGTTTGTCTAGCTCTTCAATACAAACATATTTGAAACCAGTCATGAGCTGTCAGTGTGTGACACTTACAAACATTATATAAATGAATAAGCCTTGAACAATGTGAGACGACCTTGAGAGAAGACTACACTACATTCCTGTCTCTCCACTCCACACTGCTGGTATCTACATTCCTGTCTCTGTCCACACTGCTGGTATCTATATTCCTGTCTCTCCACCCCACACTGCTGGTATCTACATTCCTGTCCTGTCTCTCCACTCCACACTGCTGGTATCTACATTCCTGTCTCTCCACTCCACACTGCTGGTATCTACATTCCTGTCTCTCCACTCCACACTGCTGGTATCTAAATTCTTGTCTCTCCACTCCACACTGCTGATATCTACATTCCTGTCTCTCCACTCCACAATGCTGGATTCCTGTCTCTCCAGTCCACACTGCTGGTATCTACATTCCTGTCTCTCCACTCCACACTGCTGGATTCCTGTCTCTCCACTCCACACTGCTGGATTCCTGTCTCTCCACTCCACACTGCTGGTCAATGATGCTTCTATGAACATCTTGGGTTGTTTGTCTCTCTCCATCACTTTTGCTGGGTTCAGTGATGTTAAAGAGACAAGACAACACTGATTATAAAGAGACAAGACTACACTGATCTAAAAGATTAAGTGTATTAAGAACTGTATCAGAAAAAGGATCATGAACTGAAAATATTGAACATTTTTGTTCAATGTATATGTGACTGGTTAAACATATTGTCCATGTCCACGAGCTGATTCAGGATCAGTCTGTCTGGTTTCTCTCCACTGAGACCTTCCAGCACCACTGAGCTTTTAATCTCCTCAGACAGCTGCATCTCCTCTGTTTCTGCAGCAAGGAACTCAGGGTGCTTCAGGACCCTGGACAGCTCCCAGAACAGAACCAATGAGGCCCAGATGGCACTCATAATAGACACACTCCTGAACTCAGCAAAACCACTGATCTCCAATCAGCCAAACCACTGATCTCCAATCAGCCAGATGAAGATCCACATGTGCTGAGGCAGGAACTGCTGTTGTCTCATCCATTGCTCCTTCTCAGAGACATAAAGCCAATGATCTCCAAATGTCCAGAGACCACAATAATGAACCCTTACCAACACAAGACCAATTTCTGTGAATATTCCTGATTTATTGGTGTGTGTGCTTGTCTAGATGTTTAAACTAACACAGTACAGTTGACACATTAACATAACACATAACACGTCTCCATATGGCACAGAGGACTAAAGAAGCAACATTACAAAATACACCAAGACTACAACCTCTTCCTCACATAGAAAATACACAAAGCTTCCGATCTTTTATTCACACAGAAAGTAAACAGTAACGCCTGTTCAAGTGTGTTTCTATCAGCTGAGGTGATTGAATTGGGAGAACCAATAGACAGTGTCTGTGACAGAGGGGTTAAGGGAGCAGGTGAGGTAGATGGTGTCTCACACTCTGTAATGTCCATAGCACAGACAAAGAGAGACAACACACAGGAAGTGCGTAGGCGCTGTCCTGAAAGTCAAGGGTGCTGAAAACACACACAAGATAACGACACTTAATGATGACGGCACAGATAAAGGTGCAGCGAGGCGTCTTTCCTCCTATTGGCTCAGATGACTGAGTAAAGCACTGGAGACTGAGACCTGTGGGCCTAAGAAGGGCTCAGTGATGAGGGTGAGATGAACAGCAGCTCCCTCACGGGCTGGGACTGACCTGCCATGACAGTGTCCTTATCTTTAGCATCACATTGTATTAAAAAAAGGTTTATTATTGTTATCAATTATATTATTATACCCACACAATACACAGACACACACTATATGCCAACAGAATTTTAAATAGATAATAATAAAGCTAATGCATAATGACAATTAGGGTTTAAATGTCTAATAACTTTTCCATCTCTCAAACTAAAACAACTATGCATGCTGTAGTTTGGTTTGCATTATCGTGTCAGTTAAGAATGAAAGTATTCAGCAGAGGCCTTTCCTCACAGACAGAGCACTTCCAGCTGTAGTGTTCAGTAGGGTAGTGCTGGGCGGGAGGGGAGAGGACACTTTGCATGGGCAGCACATGCTTCAGTGCTCTGGGAGTGTTTATAGTCCTGTGAGTTTAACACTTCATGACTGAGAGCTGCCTGCACCAGCAACTTCACCCACAGCAACCATGACTCTGATCCCCATCTTCATCTGCACACTGGTCCTCTGGACTCAAGGTAACACACTGCTGTACCTCTGTGGTGTCCTGTCCATGTCACACAGGTCTACTACTCTCATTTAAAATGCACTATTTACAGTGTTATTGTTACTAAATAAGAGTATCTGTACAGGTAAATGTTAAATATTCTGTGTTTTATATTCATATCTTCCCCAGGATCCAGAGGTCAGGTAACAGTGACTCAGGACTCAGTGAAATCTGCTGCTGCAGGAAACACAGTCACCATCAGCTGTAGAACCAACCCTGCAGTGTATCATGACAGCACCTATGGTCATTATGGTTAGCCTGGTAAACCTGCAGAAACCTGGAGAAGCTCCCAGTGGTAACTCCTGATCTAAATGCTACTGAATATTGGACAGTAATTCAGGTGTTCCAGCTCGTTTCAGTGGTAGTGGATCTGGGTCATCTGACTTCACTCTGACCATCAGTGGAGTCCAGACTGAAGATGCAGGTTCCAGATTAATATTGTTTACAGTTGTGCACTAAACTCTATGCAATATGGAGCGAAACTACAAAGCCTGTTGTGCTGTATAATCTCAGCGGGCTGCAGTGTAGCAGGGAAGTTCTCATGCATCCGGCTTCCACTGTCAGTTAATGGCCACTAGGTGGCAGGGTCTGCATATCAATCAATCTTCCTGGTGCATCATATGACTTCAAACTCCTAAAACTATTTCTTTGCCACTCTCCAGTGCATGTTATTACTACGTTTTAAAATGATAGACCTCGTTACCTAAAGCTGTAACACTAGTATCGACTGTGTGAGCTGGGCTGTCCCACAGGAGGACGGGTTCCCTCTGGACTCGTGGTCCTCCCAAGGGGTCTTTTGTAACCCATGCAGGTTTTCTTTGACCCCGACACCCCTGGCTTGCTCTTTAGAGATTTGGACCCAGACGTTTGTGCTTTGTGATAACACAAACAAGTTTCCTAAAAGCTTTAGATGAATGAATGTGACCAGAAGTTCACTTCACCCCAGGAAGACCCCCACACGCCTCCTTCATTCTCACCGACAGGAGGAGTAAGACACTAAAAACATGTTTACACCCCGTCCAAAAAAAATGGTACTACATACATACCTAATTTTCCCATAAAAAGATTCATTGTTTGTGTTTGTCTGCAAGATGAAGTTCCTGTTGTTGGTCCAGCAGGCAGACACACAGCTGTGTGTATTTGTGAGAAACACTGTTTGTGTAAGAGAGACATTGACATCTGTATATGTATTTCAGTCTAAAACACTCATCTTCTACAGCCTGTTAAATCGCAGGTTTCTCACCTGGGTCTCATCTAGTTTTCATGCATTTTAAATGTTTAGATGCTCAAAATGTACAAGTTCATCAAGCGCCAGTCAAATAAGGGAACATTATTTATTATAAAAACAGAATCACAACCAGAGTTAACTGCAACATTTATAGAACAGTGTTTGAGTAGAAAATATATTTCATAAGTTTATGTAAAGTTGTGTAGTTACAATGTAGATGTAAAAATTTACTTGAATTTACCTGACAATGTAACAGTTATCCCCTACACCCGATGTATTCATGTTTGAGGTAACAAGAAGAAATCCAGAGATCCTGTGTCTGTGTAAAATCTAATCCTGAGATTAATACATAAGGACATGTCTGTCAAACCTAAAAACCTATAACTACCATTCATTTGATTTTCAGAATTAGATTGGCATAGTGGATAAAATGTATTTCTTGAATACATACATCATAAAACACTGGACAGTTTAACACTGTCTGTTTAGTGGCAGAGCAGTGTTGAGTCACTGTGAAATGCTATGGCTTCTGACATGTTGGTTTGAATATTCTTCAGCTTTGCTTTCTGTGTGTTTGTTATTTACGTTAATCCAGGACCAGAAGTATGCAAGATGGACAAAATGGAGTCTATCACAAACCCCTGCAAGGTTTGTCTTTAATCAAATTTAATCTGCAATTCTAGTACCAAAAGTGCAGAGGTTCTGGATATTGTGGGTGAGGTGTGATCAGTCTGGATGTAGCTGCAGAACTCTAGAACGATGAAAGCCTTAACTTCAAGTGCAGTATTAAAATGACGGTGAACAGAATGAAAGAAAAAGGGAAATTTTGAAAACATTTTAGAGCAAAAAACATGCTCTTCAAATTGGAATGTCCATCCTCATCCTCTGGAACAGGGTGAAGGTCAAGAGCATTAACGTCGACATGACTCATCTGAAAAAGAGTGAGAAAAAGATGCAGTTAGCAAAGCACTCTGGACACATGAGAGGTGACGTCAATCATGCAGCCTTGTGTTGGGGTGAGTCTGCATCCAGGCAGTTCTACCTGAGCTACTGCAGGAAAGAACTGTAATGACCCTGAGGGGTGTATGATAATAGCCTGGATGTACTGACCTGTGGTGAACACCTGAGAGGCAGATAAACCTAATAATCTAATCTGAGATGTAGATGAACGGTTCTTAATCCATCAGTCTATGCTGCATAATAACTGCATCTAAAAGACTAATGTTATAGGGTCTCACAATCGCAGCAGGGTCTTCAACAACAGCTCAGTGAACTCAGCTTGTCACATGTGTACTTTTTCGACTGATACACTGACACATTTGTCTGACGAATCGTGGTTATTGTAGCCTGGCATAAATTCTAAAGAATACAGCCAAGTCTCTGCAGTAATCCAACACTAATCCAAACAGGAGATTTCAAGTTTCTGTCTACTTTCATCCGTCCTTCTTTGGGATGTATTTTAGCGTTGGGCTACACAGTGTTGTCCTTGACTCACCCTTGAGGTTAACATAGTGATTTTAGTTTCCAGTGCTGTATACTTCTGCATATTAAAAACTAAAACACGTTTTATTGTATATGTGGCACTATATGTGGTATTTAAATTCCATAACACTGAATAATGTCTTTTTCTCATGAAAATGAATAAGAGCACTTTAATAAGTGCTCTGCCTGTATAGTGTGTTATACTGCTGGTATCATGAACTGATAATCTATGTACTTTATGCTCTCACACTATCAGCACCACTCACATGTCAAAGCCACACCAGAGAGCAAAGCTGCAGCAGACTGAACCACACAGAGGAGCTGAGCTGTTTCATCTGTACTGTAATACAATACAAACACCAACACGTTTCCTTACAAAGACAGACTGAAAGAGCAGTGTTGGATTTACAGCGCCTGGTAAAAGCAGCTCTGAGACTCTGGTAAAAGCAGCTCTGAGACTCTGGTAAAAGCAGCTCTGAGATCTGGTAAAAACAGCTCTGAGATCTGGTAAAAGCAGCTCTGAGATCTGGTAAAAGCAGCTCTGAGACTCTGGCACAGGCCTGTGCTGTTGAACAGACGCTCGCATCACGTGTTGTGAACTGCATGGTGTACCGTATCTCAGTGAACAGTTTGCTTGGTTGTTTTATGTGTTCTGCTGAAGGGTTTACTGATCTGTTTGTTTGGTTATATATATACACACATATATATTGTTCAGAAGAGTGCAGAAGAGTGCAGAAGAGTGCACTGACCCACTCGGAGTACACGAGCCGTTCCTGTCCCCGCCCCCAAACTCTTGGAACCGTGGGCCAGAAACACTTTGCCCTCCTCCTCCTCATCTTCCTCCTGCCGGTCAGTCTGAGGCTCCGCCCTCTCTACCTCATCACTTCCCTGCTCCTCCTCAGCTCCAGGAAGGGAGGCAAGTGCGGACGCCTCCGATGGGTACTCACACACACGCTCCAGCTGGGAGTCATCAAAACACACCCTCACCTGGCACAGAGAGGCAGGGAGAGGGAGAGAGAGGGAGGGAGGGAGAGGGGGGGAGGGAGAGAGAGGGGAGGGAGGGAGGGAGGGGGGGAGAGGGAGGGAGAGGGGGGAGGAAGAGAGAGGGAGGGAGGGAGGGAGAGGGGGAGAGGGAGGGAGAGAGGGCGGGGAGGGAGAGAGAGGGAGGGAGGGGGAGAGAGGGAGGGAAGGAGAGAGAGAGGGAGAGGGAGGGAGACAGAGAGAGGGAGGGAGGGAGAGGGAGGGAGACAGAGAGAGGAAGGGAGGGAGAGAGGGAGAGAGACAGGGAGGGAGGGAGAGAGAGGGAGAAACAAAAACATTCATCATTTATTAATAACTGTATTTAAAAAATTTTGTACTAATTTATCAGCCACTGTCGGCTGTGCTGCAGTTATTGCTGATGATCACCTGCTGTTCTATGCATGGAAGACCATTTCCAACCCAGCAGAGAGACGTGGCGTGAGAACAGAGCTGGTGCCGGTTTTACAGTCACAGAAGTGTGAAATGCCTATTTATATATGTAACAGTCTCACTGCTGGGCTGAGAGTGATCTGACTTACTTAAAGATTCAACAGTGCTATGGCCACTAAGGAAGGCCCAACATTGGGGATGGCAACAAATTGGTGGTAGATGCTGTTTGTAGCTGTTTCAGCAATCATCCCAATACAACTTAAGACAAACTACTAGTGCTCTGTGAAATTGTCAGCATCTAACTACCATTAAAAATCAATACATGAGTTTTTATTAGTTGAAGCTCAAATGTGCTCAGATTAAAGGTACAGTGTGCATGTAAGACTGAGTCGTGTTCATAAACATATACGGTAGTATTATAAAGACACTATTAGCACAAAAAATAAGAATTTCTACTAAACCGAATGACGCTGAATGACGTCTTACGCTACATACATAGAAAACTAAGCCAGGAATTTCCCTTTTGTTTATTTATACAACACCATATCGTACATGGTAACCAGCTCGTGTGATACAGTGTAAACCTCTCCACAGAATATCTATCGGTATAAACTGTTCCAAGACTGTAGTCGAGATAGGTTACATATCTGGTTCCTTCATACACAGCCTAGAAGTGCAGCCTTCATTCGTAGCGATTCCGAGGACGCATCTGAAGTATCCTTCGAGGCCTTCCGTTACCCATAGTTCTCTGCGACGCAAAGGCGGAAACAAATAGCACCACGAAAATGGCAGACGACGCCTCTGCACCAGTTTGTTTTAAAATGTTTTTTTCACTTACTTGGATTTATCTTAGTTACCCGATCAAATGTAAAATTATTAATAAAAGCGATTTAAAAGAACTGAGTTTGGTTTATTACATAAGCTTGTTGGCATATTAAGCTTGCTAGCTACCAGATCAAATCCTCGCTAAGCTAGCATATGTTTTATTTAAAGGTAGTTTATTTTGAAAACACACAATCTAAGTGGCCTACCACCACTGTAGACTTGGCTTTGGGACGCAGCATATAGAGTGCAAAGGACCGGTTATCTCATAAGGCGAAGATCAACCATAGGAGAAAATCGCTTATATAACAATTGTAACAGATTTATAGGTACCTGGCTGGCACTGAACACCCTATTGGGGCGCTGTAGAGTGCTCTTGTTGGTTGAAAAAGAAAATAAATAAAGTTTTGGGTCTGGTTTATGCGCATGCCTGTGTCTGCTCATGCTATTATTAACTTTCACGTTGCGATGCGAACCCTTAGGAAGTTCGGTTACAGAATATACAGTAAATTGCAAAACAAAAGATATTTTTACCTTTTCATTTTCCACTTTTTATAGAATTTTTCAAAAATTACTTTGTTTGGACTCACTAATTCTTTGATTGTTTGTGTGTGTGTGCGCACGTGCGTGTTTGTGTACGTGTGTTTGCTTGTGTCCTTTTGTTTCTGTATGCGCGTGTTTGTGTATGTGAATGTGTTTGTGTGTGTATGCGCACGCATTGGTGTGTGTATGCACGGGCGTGTTTGTGTATGTGTGTATGCTTGTGTAATTTTATTTCTGCATGCGCGCGTTTGTGTGTATGTGCGCGTGTTTGTGTATGTGAATGTGTTTGTGTGTGTATGCGCGCGCGCGTGCGTTGTGTGTGAGGGGTGATGATCTGATTAAAAGTCAGTTGGTGTCAACAGGAAAAATGCTGAGCATTAACTGTGCTGATCATGTGACACATCCCTGTGTTCAGTAATGAACCCTTGTTGTGGTGTCAGATTTGCGTGTTTCTCCCACTGTGTTGGCTCTGCTTAGAACAGGATATGAGCCGCCCCTAAAGAGGAAGTACCTCTAGCCCTGTCAGCGAGCGAGTCACGTGAACTGAAGTACAAGCCATTGCAGCTCATCAGCTTCTCTCTGTCTTTTCTGTTCACTTCTATCTTTGTTAACTTGTTTATTGTTTTCTGACAGTTCTAATCTGACCTGATTTATAGCGAAGTGCAGACAGAAGGGGAGGAGCTAGTGTCAGTGGGGAAGAGCTAGTGTCAGTGGGGAGGAGCTAGTGTCAGCGGGGAGGAGCTAGTGTCAGCGGTCTGTGTGGTACAGGACTGGGGAGTCAAACAGCTAATGCATGACAGGTTCACGAAGGATTTGGCTGTGGTGAACTAACATGTATTAGTAAATCGCTGCAGTTTTCAATCATCAGTCACTTTTTATGCCTTTCAACTCATTTATGTTTGACACGTTTTGCTGAAGTTGATACTTCACTATCTCTTTCTCGATATACACTGTATGTAATTGAGTGAGAGACAGAGGGGTGGGGGGATCTTGAGGGTCCTGTAGCACTTTAGCTGTTAGGTAATGTGTGTAGCTAATGTTTGTAGCTAATGTTTAGCTAATGTTTACACTCTGGTCTACTGCAGTAGCATAATGATTCCTTCCACAGAGACACTAAAGCACTATTGGAAGCTGCCCTGGATATGGTCATGTACTCAAAAGTGCCCTTTGTACAGGGTAATGCTGACAGGGAAACCCTTGACTGAGTCTGTCTGAGGAGCTGGGATGTGCAGGGCGGGTTCAGAAGGGCCCAGATCTGCCAGGATTGGCTGCGCTCACCAGCGCTCAATTGGATGAAGCAGTTTAGCCTCTGGTGAGGTAGTTTGGATGTGGTTCAGCATTTTGTAGATCTTCAGTAGTTTTCAGTAGGTCACTGAGTTAAGATACTGCTACTGCAGTGCACAGAAGCTGGAAGAGTTGTTTTCTCCTGAATCGACAGTGCATGGGAGTTTGGACAGCAGTCTGAACTACAGCGTATGGGAGTTTGGACAGCAGAATGAACTACAGCGTATGGGAGTTTGGACAGCAGTCTGAACTACAGCGTATGGGAGTTTGGACAGCAGAATGAACTACAGCGTATGGGAGTTTGGACAGCAGAATGAATTACAGCGTATGGGAGTTTGGACAACAGTCTGAACTACAGCGTATGGGAGTTTGGACAGCAGAATGAACTACAGCGTATGGGAGTTTGGACAGCAGAATGAATTACAGCGTATGGGAGTTTGGACAACAGTATGAACTACAGCGTATGAGAGTTTGGACAGCAGTCTGAACTACAGCGTATGAAAGTTTGGACAGCAGTATGAACTACAGCGTATGGGAGTTTGGACAGCAGTATGAACTACAGCGTATGAGAGTTTGGACAGCAGTATGAACTACAGCGTATGGGAGTTTGGACAGCAGTATGAACTACAGCGTATGGGAGTTTGGACAGCAGTGTGAACTACAGCGTATGGGAGTTTGGACAGCAGTATGAACTACAGCGTATGGGAGTTTGGACAGCAGTATGAACTACAGCGTATGAGAGTTTGGACAGCAGTATGAACTACAGCGTATGGGAGTTTGGACAGCAGTATGAACTACAGCGTATGAGAGTTTGGACAGGAGTCTAAGTTGCTCTGTAGACTGTTCACCTCTTCATTCTCTCAGAGGCTGATTTGTGCTCCCACATCATGATCCGTATAAACTGGACGATCTGTCAGACCCCACTGTAGGACAGACCCACTCTAGGACAGACCTCACTCTAGGACAGACCCACTCTAGGACAGACCTCACTCTAGGACAGACCCCACTCTAGGACAGACCTCACTCTAGGACAGACCCACTCTAGGACAGATCTCACTCTTGGACAGACCCACTCTAGGACAGACCTCACTCTAGGACAGACCCCACTCTAGGACAGACCTTACTCTAGGACAGACCCACTCTAGGACAGACCTCACTCTAGGACAGACCCACTCTAGGACAGACCCCACTCTAGGACAGACCCACTCTAGGACAGACCTCACTCTAGGACAGACAGATTTTTTACTAGTTTACTAATTTGACATATGTGGAAGTTTCCAGAAATGTGTGTGTGACGTGGTCTATGAAAACATGAGTCATATGACGCTTGTAACCACAGGATCAGAGGCAGAAGCATCCTGCAGATAACAGAGGCCATAGTAAATACATTGGAGAGCACTGCTGTCATATAAGGCTATACTGGAACCACTGCTGTAATATAAGGCCATACTGGGACCACTGCTGACCCAGGGCAGGTTTACGCATGCGGGTGATGAAGGCCAGGGGCAGAGGGGCAGAGGGAGATTGTGTAGGCCAGTTGTTTTTGTGGTTTCCAGTGTGTGTGTGTGTGTGTGGGGCTTTAGCTACAGAACTGCACTGCGTATTACCCTGCGTGGTGTCTTGGTGTGGTCATATAATGCACAGTAAGAGTTTCCTCTGCTCCCCACACAACTGATGTGTCTGGTCAGCCAATCACAAAGGCTGTAATGTGGTTAACGTCTCTGTTGGTCATCTGTAGGTTTGACTAATGACTGGTCAGACAGGGAGATACTGACCTCCTAATATGCTGTTTCCCATCTCATAATGCAGGTGCAGCAAATACAAAGCTGAGGTTCATTTGGATGCAGTGCTAACTTAATGAAGACAGCGCTTGTCTCACTTAAAATGAAACTGAAACCAACACGTTAAAACACACCTGGCTACATCCTTACCGCTTTGGAGGAGGCTCTGTGCTTCAGCAAGCAGGAGTTCTCCAACTTCTGGTAACCACCAATCACCTCAATCTCCTCCACTGTAGGGTACCTCTTCTTATGCCTCTCCCCTGCAGCTTTGGGGGCAGGGGCTGGTGTTTGAGGAGTGGCCCCTGAGGGTCCTGCTGGAGATGGGGTTCCTACAGCCGGCCTTCTGGGGGCAATCGTTATGGTGTTGCCCCTCTTTCCTGGACCACCAGAGGCACTCCGGATAGAGAAGAGGGGAGAGGAACGAGAGGAAGAGGGAGAGAGAGAGGAAGAAGGAGAGGGAGAGAGGGAGGGAGAGGGAGATGGAGAGGGAGAGACAGAGGGAGAGGGAGAGAGAGAGGCAGAGGGAGAGGGAGAGAGAGAGGGAGAGACAGAGGAAGGAGGAGTGGGTGATTTGATGTCTCCTTCCAGGGGTTTTGGGTGGGGTCCTGCACCCTGGGCGTTAATGATGAATGATCTGGTGTGGGGAGGTTTCCATTGCAGCCTTGGGCCCAAATGCCGTGATACAGAGGGTGTCTGGTCTTTGCGTGTCTCTGTCTGTGTATCTTCCAGCGTCTGGAGCTCAGTCGCCTTCAGCCTGTCCTCTCTCTGTGGGCCATGCCGTGGGTTTCCGTCACTGTGGGGACGTCCCCCCCCCTCCTGCGCTCGGAGATGCAGCTGTTCGACCTGCCGCTGCACCGAGCGAAGTCCACCAGCCGGGTGGATGTCCCTCATCGTCTTGTCTGACTGCCTAATGGTCTGTTCCTGGAGGGGTGGCTGAGTTTGTGACCCAGGGGTGTGTCTCAACTCTGGACGGAGCTTCCTGCCGTGTGCGGAGACGTCGGAGCTCCTGTCACTGACACACACCCCAGTCCTCGGAACCACAGGCTTCAGGTTGTAGATCCGACTCATGGCACCTGCGTAGTGGAGGAGAGTGGCCGAGGGAGAGGATGGGAGAGCCGGTCCAGATGATCCTCCTCCTCCTTCTTCTCCTGGTTCTGCTCTCACACCGTTGGTATTCTGCTTACATGCAGTCCCCTCCACATGTTGCTCTGTGCAGCACTGCCTGTTGCCGTGGGTTACCTCTCTGGAGAGTCGGGGGCTTCTTGTCCAGCTGAGAGAAACTGCGACAGTGCGAGAGGAACTGAAGCAGGAAGTTGCAGGCTTGTGACACATTCACTTCCTGTGTGACGTCAAGCAGGCTGACAGTCTGCGGTGAGGCTGCTTCCTGTTTCTTCTCCACCACTTTGCTTACAGCACCCTGTACTTCTGATCTCCTCCGTCCTGCCACCATCACTCCCCCCTCCACCCTATGTCCCGCCACCATCACTCCCCCCTCCACCCTCTGTCCCGCCACCATCACTCCCCCCTCCACCCTCTGTCCCGCCACCATCACTCCTCCCTCCACCCTCTGTCCTGCCACCATCACTCCCCCCTCCACCCTCTGTCCTGCCACCATCACTCCCCCCTCCACCCTCTGTCCTCTTACTCAGGTGGCTCTTCTCTTCCATTGGCTCAGCTGATGACCCACTCTGCTGAGGGCCAATCGTCTCTCCTTTCCATTCAGCTTCCTTCTCTTCTGCCGATTGGTCCATCTTCCTAACAGAGTCTTGGGCTTAGCCTGGGCTCACCACCAGCTCATCGGCCCTGTAGAGTCCAGTTGTCATGACTACAGTCCTTGCCAGCCAGCATGGTGTTTGTGGGCCTTCAGAACCGCAGGTGTGGTCCTGTCCGCTTCCTGCCCTGTGTGGCAGCTGTGTGCGTTTGGTGCAGATTCCTCCTCCTTCACAGCGGGCCACAGCGGGCCACAGCGGGCCCTCCCCCTCTCTCTCCGGCCTGCCTGAAGCTTCTCCCAGTCCAGGCAGCACGTCTCCGTGCACCTGCTTCCACGAGTCCTCATGCACCTGCGCCTTGCGGAGCTTCCTCAGTTAGGCCGGCGTGTGATAAGATGGTGTGATAAGACGGTGTGTTATGTGTAGGTGCAGTGAGCGCCGCCCAGTTCTCATGCCTACAGCAGCCTGTGGCACTATAATCTCCAGCAATCAATGAGAGGAACATTCTGCTGTTTCTGATGGCTCCTCAGTTGCTCCTCAGTTGCTGTCCACTCCACCGCTGCAGGTTACCGATCCAGTTCACGGCTAGTGAGATTAGCCAGTAATAGCCCCTTCTCAAGGTGATGCCAGGCAGGTATTACTTGGCCTGAAGAGACTTGCATGCTAAAATTATTGGAATTCTTTTTTTAAAAAAGTAACAGTAAAAGATTGTCATACATTATTCGTACCTTTATGCTACCACATTGTGTTACAGGTGATTCCCAGTTAACAAATTCACTGAACAAAATCAGAACCACAGGAACCACATGGTATCAGAAATCTAAGGCCTTTCTAAGAGGCACCTATACATACATACAGTAGACTGCAAATAGTGCAGTATATATACACAAATAGTGCTGCCCCTAGAAGTAATATGTCTTGCAATCCTCACTCTGAATGGTCAGAGCCATTAGAAAACCTTGTCTTTATGTAAGGGGGGGGTGTCTTTCTCTCAATGTTTAAGAAATGGCATTGGCAGTGCTTGTCCGCCATGTAAACATCACACAATGGTGTATGGGTGTATGGGGGTATAGGGGTACTGGTGTATGGGTGTATGGGGGTATAGGGGTACTGGTGTATGGGTGTATGGGGGGTATAGGGGTACTGGTGTATGGGGGTATGGGGGTATAGGGGTACTGGTGTATGGGCGTATGGGGGTATAGGGGTACTGGTGTATGGGGGTATGGGGGTATAGGGGTACTGGTGTATGGGCGTATGGGGGTATAGGGGTATAGGGGTACTGGTGTATGGGGGTATGGGGGTATAGGGGTACTGGTGTATGGGTGTATGGGGGTATAGGGGTACTGGTGTATGGGTGTATGGGGGTATAGGGGTACTGGTGTATGGGGGTATAGGGGTAAAGGTGTATGGGGGTATAGGGGTACTGGTGTATGGGGGTTTGGGGGTATAGGGGTACTGGTGTAGGGGGTATAGGGGTATAGGGGTACTGGTGTATGGGTGTATGGGGGGTATAGGGGTACTGGTGTATGGGTGTATGGGGGTATAGGGGTACTGGTGTATGGGGGTATAGGGGTACTGGTGTATGGGGGTATGGGGTATAGGGGTACTGGTGTATGGGGTATAGGGGTACTGGTGTATGGGTGTATGGGGGTATAGGGGTACTGGTGTATAGGGGTATGGGGTATAGGGGTACTGGTGTATGGGTGTATGGGGGTATAGGGGTACTGGTGTATGGGGGTATGGGGGTATAGGGGTACTGGTGTATGGGGGTATGGGTGGGGTGGGGTACTGGTGTATGGGGTATAGGGGTACTGGTGTATGGGGGTATGGGGGTATAGGGGTACTGGTGTATGGGGTATAGGGGTACTGGTGTATGGGTGTATGGGGGTATAGGGGTACTGGTGTATAGGGGTATGGGGTATAGGGGTACTGGTGTATGGGTGTATGGGGGTATAGGGGTACTGGTGTATGGGGGTATGGGTGGGGTGGGGTACTGGTGTATGGGGTATAGGGGTACTGGTGTATGGGGGTATAGGGGTACTGGTGTATGGGGGTATGGGGGTATAGGGGTACTGGGGGTATGGGGGGGGGATATAGGGGTACTGGTGTATGGGGTATAGGGGTACTGGTGTATGGGGTATATGGGTACTGGTGTATGGGTGTATGGGGGGGGTACTGGTGTATGGGGTATAGGGGTACTGGTGTATGGGGGTATAGGGGTACTGGTGTATGGGGGTATAGGGGGTATAGGGGTACTGGTGTATGGGGGTATGGGGGTATAGGGGTACTGGTGTATGGGGGGTATGGGGGGTATAGGGGTACTGGTGTATGGGGGTATGGGTGGGGTGCCTATGGGCCTAAACAAAAGCCTGGATTACTGTAACAAAAACACATGAAAGTGTGACATCATCACATGAAGTTCTGACACCTTGTACAATGTCAAATGCTTTTTATGAGCCATGGTAATTAAAGTAAGAACACACCAACTGTGTGTGTGTGTGTTCTCTGTGTTCTGTGTGTGTGTTCTCTGTGTGTTCTGTGTGTGTGTTCTCTGTGTGTTCTGTGTGTGTGTGTTCTGTGTGTTCTGTGTGTGTGTGTGTGTGTTCTCTGTGTCCTGGTGTATGGGGGTATAGGGGTACTGATGTATGGGCGTATGGGGTATAGGGGCACTGGTTTATGGGCGTATGGGGGTATAGGGGTAATGGTGTATGGGTGTATGGGGGTATAGGGGTACTGGTGTATGGGGGTATGGGGTACTGGTGTATGGGGGTATGGGATATAGGGGTACTGGTGTATGGGGTATAGGGGTACTGGTGTATGGGTGTATGGGGGTATAGGGGTACTGGTGTATGGGGGTATAGGGGTACTGGTGTATGGGGTATAGGGGTACTGGTGTATGGGGTATAGGGGTACTGGTGTATGGGGGTATGGGGTATAGGGGTACTGGTGTATGGGGTATAGGGGTACTGGTGTATGGGTGTATGGGGGTATAGGGGTACTGGTGTATAGGGGTATGGGGTATAGGGGTACTGGTGTATGGGTGTATGGGGGTATAGGGGTACTGGTGTATGGGGTATAGGGGTACTGGTGTATGGGGGTATAGGGGTACTGGTGTATGGGGTATGGGGTATAGGGGTACTGGTGTATGGGGTATAGGGGTACTGGTGTATGGGGGGTATGGGGGTATAGGGGTACTGGTGTATGGGGGTATGGGTGGGGTGCCTATGGGCCTAAACAAAAGCCTGGATTACTGTAACAAATCTGACACCTTGTACAATGTCAAATGCTTTTTATGAGCCATGGTAATTAAAGTAAGAACACACCAACTGTGTGTGTGTGTGTGTTCTCTGTGTTCTGTGTGTGTGTTCTCTGTGTGTTCTGTGTGTGTGTTCTCTGTGTGTTCTGTGTGTGTGTGTTCTGTGTGTGTGTGTGTTCTCTGTGTTCTGTGTGTGTGTGTTCTCTGTGTGTGTGTTCTCTGTGTTCTGTGTGTGTGTTCTCTGTGTTTGTGTTCTCTGTGTTCTGTGTGTGTGTGTGTTCTCTGTGGCTCTCGTCGCAATGAAGCAGATGTTAGTTGTTTTTTATTATTATTTGTTGTGAGCAAGTAACTTCAAAACAGTGATGTAATCTCAACTTTTCATGTGCTATTGACCTTTGTCCTCTAGTAAACAAGAGCCAAAATACCTCTTCAGCCTTTTGAGAGTTTGTGAATTTATAAAAACATGTTCTCCACATTTAAAAAAATAATGATAAGGTATTCAATACACAATCTTTTAAACATCATCACAATCAGAACCAACTAATTCTCTTTGAATAAAAAACAATGGCGTATTAGTTCACTCTTGCTTGTCATCATTGTCGTTGCTAGGCTGGGTGCTGCCCCCTTGTGGATCAGAGAAGAGCTGCAGCTTGCTGTGGAGCTGCATGCTGAGGTAGGCGCAGTCCTGGGCGTCCAGAGTGTGTGCGAGAGCCAGGTAGAGCGACAGGTACATGGCCAGCACACACCTGTCCAGCGACAGCGTGGGCACCAGCCAGAGCACCATCAGCAGCTCTACACACACGGGGTGACGGAGGTGGGCGTAGAGGCGCTGGGCACGGGGCGACTTCATAGTGAGTGGGTCACCTAGTCCTAGACACTCATAGTACACCTGAGAGACAGGTGAGAGAGAGACAGGTGAGAGGGAGACAGGGAGACGGGCAGGGGGTGAGAGAGAATGGAGTATAAGAGAAAGACAGGTGATAATTATTCTATTCTTGCCCCCTGCAGTATAATCTTCTGTGTTGAAACAGGAATTTTCCCCCTGGGATCAATAAAGTGTCTGTCTGTCTGTCTGTCTATCTATCTAAATTTATTTGTACTCAGACTCCATGTATTTTGCCTGATTTTAAGATGTTAGGGCTAAACAGATAAATCTACATTGTTATGTGTGTGTGTGTGTGTGTGTGTACTCACCTGTTTGAGGCCGAGTAGCTCTGGGTAATCAAATATGAGCAGGATGCTGCAGATGACGGCCCAGCACAGGAAATGCACTGTAAAGCAAATGAGGGGGAACCAGATATCCCAAGGTGCAGTGCGCACTGACCACAGACAGGGGGCGCTGGTCACAGGCCGCCAGCAATGCATTATCACCTGCAGGAGTATACAAACAAGGGCTTATAATTATTAACGGAAATTGGTATTGTGCTTAGAAACAAATTTAAGTAAATAAAAACTAAAAACATTCTATATGAGCGTATTATAATATATAAACCTTTCTAGATCTGTAGCTATGTTTGTGTACTCTGTGTGTGTGTGTGTGTGTGTGTGTGTGCGCGCGCTTTACTTACCTGCAGTGCGAGTGCTGTAGTAAAACAGTACATGGCCCGGTTTAGGACACCCAGAATAGACTGGCTGACTCTCTTCACTGGTGTCCAAGCAAGTAGGCTGTGTTGGGCACTGAAAAGGGCTAAGAGTGCTAAATCTACACCCAGAGCTTTCAGAACCGCATTGTCCCGCAGAGCAACAGACCATGGAACTCCATCTGAGGGACACAATCTCACTTTACTACAAATATGCTTAAGCATTTGTAAACCAGCATTGGTACACAAAGGAACAAATATTTGGTGGTGGAGAGAAGAAAAGACTATGCGCCCAACGTGGGGCTCGAACCCACGACCCTGAGATTAAGAGTCTCATGCTCTACCGACTGAGCTAGCCGGGCTCGAATGTCCGAATCAAAGAATGAGATTATCAATGTCCACAGTCCTATTACAATAACTACCGCGATAACTTATTTAATATGTAAAATTAAACGCAAAGCATTAAATTGCATATTAAAGTGAACGCTGTGCAAACTGCAACATGAGCTCCGTTAGGAATAACACTACGAGTTAACGTTAGCAAACATGCTAGGTATGCTAGCTAGACCATGGGAGGGGCTGGTTTAGCTAAGATAGCTAACTAGCTATGCTAGCTGCTTAACCTAGCTCACTCTTCGTAGTTATCTGAAAAGCATAGTTAGATCAATGCTTAATGCAAAACTTTGACAGATTTTGCTTTGTAGACTGAATTGCGTATAATTAAATGTTACTTTCTGTTACAAAGAGTTTAGCAATCTATCCTGTTAACTTCGCTAAGATAACTAATTTTAACCTAAAACAGTCTGCAGACGTGTCAGGACAAGTTCCTCTAATGTTACCTTCGCACAGCGCCGCGCCACCCGTGATGTTGTGGTAAATAGCTCGAAAGGAAATGAAACGAACGAAATCTGCACCGGTACCAAACACGAACACAAAGTTCATCAAAGCTATAACACATATGGTTACATCACGAACTGTCAGCGACGCCATGTTAATATTTCGTTAGCTATATTTTCCAAATAATAAGCTACTTCCGGAAAATATATGCGTAATAAGCAAAATGACCACAGGGTGGCGACATAGAACTATTTTTATATTAGCATACTTTATACGCTTGTGTCAGTTGCTACAGTATTCAAACAAAAATCAGTGTTTTCAAACATTGGGTTGCACTTCGGTTGAACAGGTTTACAACAAGACACATTACTTATTGTGTTCACGCAAATGTAAAATATTGAATCACTTTAACAGCAAGTCCTCAGGAGTTTGACGTCAGGATGCGATAATGCCAAAATAACAAACAAAACAATCTAAACAGTCCTCCAAAATTAGTCAATAACCAATCGAATGTTATAGCTATTTTAGTTATTTTAAATAATTTTTAAGGACCTGTATAAAGTACCTAAAAAAGTAGCTCGGAAACCCTACTGGGCTGTGTTTTGGCATGACATGTCTGGGCAAGACATTATATTATGTCTGGGCAAACATTATATTAAAGGGCATCAAATTATGTGAACATGGCCAATCTCCCTTCTGCAAGGAGTCACAGAGAGATACATCACAGAAAATACACCTCTAGTCTCTTCTCACATCACCATTCAACAGGGCAAATCAGAATTATGAATAATGTTATATTCATATGTTATATATTATATTTAGGCGGCATGGTGGTGTGGTGGTTAGCACTGTCGCCTCACAGCAAGGCAGTCTGGGTTCGATTCTTGGTCTGGGCTGCTCTGTGTGCAGTTTGCATGTTCTCCCTGTGCCTGCGTGGGTTTTCTCCGGGTACTCCGGTTTCCTCCCACAGTCCAAAGACATGCATGTTAGGTTGGTTGGTCACTCTAGATTGCCCGTGTGTGCGTGTTGGCCATGTGGTGGACTGGCAAACTGCCCATGGTGTACCCTGCCGTCGCTGGGATTGGCTCCAGTGACCCTGACTAGTGGGAATAAGTGGTATGGATAATGAATATATTATATTTATGGTCTATGTACTGTACATGTGGTGCTATACAAATAAAGATTATTATTATTATTATTATAACATTGTGTGAGGTCGATGCCATCATGGATTTTAGACATGTAAATCACACAGTGTGTTGGTGTTGGCCTGTTTTGTTTATCATTTACTGTGAGTTTAGGTCCCAGCTGCAGCAGTGCAGTCTGTGTGCAGTCTGACTGAGGGAGGTTTTTGTATGGCTCTCCAACACTGTGTGAACACATTGCCACTATGGTAACTCTGACAGTAGTAATCTCCTGCATCTTCAATCTGGACTCCACTGATGGTCAGAGTGAAGTCAGATCCAGATCCACTACCACTGAAACGAGCTGGAGTTCCTGACTGTAATCTAGTACCCAAATAGATCAGGAGTTTAGGAGCTTCTCCAGGTTTCTGCAGGTACCAGGCCAGATAGTCATTATTATACACTGCAGGGTTGGTTCTACAGCTGATGGTGACTGTGTTTCCTGCAGCAGCAGATTTCACTGAATCCTGAGTCACTGTTACCTGACCTCTGGATCCTGGGGAAGAGTTGAATATGAACACAGAATATTTAACGCTAAACTGTACAGATACTCTTATTTAGTAACAATAACACTTTAAATAGTGCATTTTAAATGAGAGTAGTAGACCTGTGTGACATGGACAGGACACCACAGAGGTACTGCAGTATGTTACCTTGAGTCCAGAGGACCAGTGTGCAGATGAAGATGGGGATCAGAGTCATGGTTGCTATGGGTGAAGTTGCTGGTGCAGGCAGCTCTCAGTCATGGAGTGTTAAACTCACAGGACTATAAACACTCCCAGAGCACTGAAGCATGTGCTGCCCATGCAAAGTGGCCGATCTCTGTGGAAATGAAGCTAATGCCTTTCTTAGATGTTCATGTGTGTGTGTTGGTCATTGCCGTGTGATAGAGGTATATGTATGATGTGTTCATTAGACCATATCACTGTGGTGGACTTGAGGATGAGGTATTAAAGTCACTCTGACTCATGAGCTGTACAGTAACTACTCTCCACAGGGGGCGCTGGTGAGCTGGGCAGTGCAAAGATCACAGGTGGAGGACAGAGTTCTATCCAGTGTAGAAGAGTAGAATGCAGAAGCTCTGTGTATATTCACTTCTGCGTGCTGACATTTCTGTTACTAATACTAAAATGAAGCTTAATTTCACACATTGCCCCTTTCTCAGAAATGAGCATTATTATTAAAGTTCTAAGAGTTTCTTTGGCTGTAGATTCAGTCTGTAACTGTGTGTTGTGCCTCACTGAGTTTAGCTGAACGACCAGAACATCTGCTGAAAGTGCTGCTCTATTCTGGGAGGAACAGAATCAGTCCTGGAAATGCAAATGTGAGTTTCACCCCCACTGCCCTCTCTGCCTGCTTACAGCACTATTTGTGTAAGTAGTTTCCAGTGGAGTGATGTTCAGTGACCGAGACCATCTGCTGCTTGAAGTAACCGAGGGTAACCACTGTACCGTACCTACTGACACCTCAGTAACCGAGGGTAACCCCTGTACCGTAGCTATTGACACCTCAGTAACCGAGGGTAACCCCTGTACCATACCTACTGACACCTCAGTAACCGAGGGTAACCCCTGTACCGTACCTACTGACACCTCAGTAACCGAGGGTAACCCCTGTACCGTACCTACTGACACCTCAGTAACCGAGGGTAACCCCTGTACCGTACCTACTGACACCTCAGTAACCGAGGGTAACCCCTGTACCTTACCTACTGACACCTCAGTAACCTAGGGTAACCCCTGTACCAAGCGTTATCTCAGTGCTGGCAGTGCCGTGGCCTTCACGGACATGATACAGTCCCTCCCTCCCCTCTTAGAAACAGGGAGTGAACTAGTTGAAACATTCACTCACAGAGTTAGGAACTGTATTGACGTTGTGGCACCGCAGGTAATTAAAACTACTTCTGGTAGAATTAAGATGCCCTGGAGAAACACTCCATCTATTGTAAAACTTAGGCAAGATTGCAGGCAGGCTGAGAGACGCTGGCGAAGGTCAAAATTGGAAGTACATTTTGATATTTATAAAACAACACTGAATAATTACAACAGTGAAGTAAAATCAGCACGGAAAAACTACTTCTCTTTTTGATTGATTCATCCAAAAATTCAGCTGTCTTATTCAGAAGTATAGACCGGCTAGTAAACCCCACTTCCCGTGTCTTCCCTGAATCTGTCTCAGTTGAAAAATGTGACGAGTTTGCAATATTTTTTAGAGACAAGATAACTAGTATAAGGGAGAACATAGCAACAAGCACAAATACACCATCAACCTTGATACCAGTTACGCAACCTAACTGTTATATGTCTGATTTCCAAGAAGTTGACATGATAACACTAATTGATGTGATTTCATCACTAAAATCTTCTACATGTGAACTGGACCCTTTACCAACATACTTTTTCAAACAGGTTCTGAGCTCATTATCTAATGATGTTCTAATGATTGTTAATCAGTCTCTCCAACTGGGACATTTCCCTAATATTCTTAAAACTGCAGTGGTTAAACCACTACTAAAGAATAGAAATCTTGATCCAACAATTCTCAATAATTATCGACCTATATCTAACCTTCCTTTTCTTAGCAAAATCATTGAAAGAGTTGTGTCAACCCAGTTGAATGATTATGTTAAAATAAACCAAATAAATGACACTTTTCAGTCTGGTTTCAGAGCTCTCCACAGCACTGAAACAACACTAGTTAAGGTAGTAAATGACCTGAGATTGAATAAAGATGCAGGTAAACTCTCAGTCCTTTTTCTGCTAGATTTAAGTGCCGCTTTTGATACTGTTGATCATGAAATACTTCTTGATCGACTACAGAGCTGGGTAGGCCTTAGTGGCTTAGTTTTAGAATGGTTTAGATCGTATCTAACTGGGCGCGAGTACTATGTTGCATTAGGTACTTCTTCCTCCACACATCAAAAAATAACTTGTGGGGTACCCCAAGGATCAATTCTTGGGCCTTTACTGTTCAACCTATATATGCTTCCATTACCACATATCATTAACAAACATGGCATTAGTTATCATCAATATGCGGATGACACTCAACTTTACATTTCTCTAGAACCTAAAGCCCTGAAATCAATTAGCTCACTGTTTGAGTGCATAGGTGATATACAGACATGGATGTCTGACAATTTTCTGCAATTAAATAAAGAGAAGACAGAGGTTCTTGTTCTTGGTAGTGACTCACAAAGGGAAGATGTTCAGACCTATTTAAATCAAATTAATCTGAAAGCCAAACAATATGTTAAGAACTTGGGCGCCACTTTTGATAATGAGCTAAGCTTTAAATCACACATCATGACCACATGCAAGACAGCTTATTTTCACCTCCGAAACATCGCTAAGGTCCGAGATATGCTCTCTCCTGCTGATAGTGAAAAACTTGTCCATGCATTTATCACATCAAGGCTTGATTATTGTAACGCTGTCTTATCTGCTCTCCCAAAGAGCTCGATTTCTCAGCTACAGCGAAGTTCAGAATGCTGCTGCAAGGGTCCTGACCCACACGAGAAAGAGGGATCATATTACACCTGCGCTCCACTCACTGCACTGGCTACCTGTCAGCTTTAGAATAGATTTTAAGGTTCTGGTGATGGTTTTAAATGTCTTCATGGTCTTGCTCCTCTTTACCTCAGTGAAATGATAGTTAGATATGTTCCAGTCAGGTCTCTCAGGTCGTCAAACAGTAATCTACTGGTGATTCCTAAAAGCCGATTAAAGATTGGTGAGGGTGCCTTCAGCCGTTATGGCCCAAAACTCTGGAACTCTCTTCCTGAGGAGCTCAGAGACATTTCATCCCTGCATAGCTTCAAGAGGGGTCTTAAAACCTTCCTGTTTAAATCTGCTTTTAGTTAAGCTATGTCTGTTGTACCAGGTTTCCATTTTATTTTACTTTCTTCATCATTTTATTTAGTTACATTTTATGTTTGTTCTAATTATTTTAATAGTTCTATTTATTATCTTAAGAATTTGTCATTTTATTACCTTTATTTTATTACCTGTTATTACCTGTTTGTTTATTTTGTTTATTTTATTTCATTTCATTTTATTTATTTTTTATTATTTCTTTTAATCTCTGCTTCATTTTAATGTTTTGATTTATTTAATCTGTAAAGCACTTTGAGTTGCATGTATGCATGAAAGGTGCTATACAAATAAAGATTATTATTATTATTATTATTATTATTATTACCGTACCTACTGACACCTCAGTAACCGAGGGTAACCCCTGTACCGTACCTACTGACACCTCAGTAACCGAGGGTAACCACTGTACCGTACCTACTGACACCTCAGTAACTGAGGGTAACCCCTGTACCGTACCTACTGACACATCCCGAAGGCCCAGTTCACCCACAGAGATGCAGTTCAGCAGATGCCACATGGAAACACTGCTGCACTGAACAGGCTGTCAGCAGATGATCTTACAAAAGATGCTTCACGGCTGAGTGACTTTAATCCAGCCAACAGGTCCAGATGAATCTGCAGACAGTGTTTAGCTAGCAGCATGTCTTTTGTCCTTTCTGTTTTTTCTTGTATGAAGACGACACAGGTCATCTTTAGCTTCACTGAATAATCAATGCACTGTATGCATATGCATGAATGCAGATATATGATTTTTACACAATGCAGCAATCAGGTTTAGTTTATTCTATAGGTGACCTGGCAATGGAGTTTAAGAACCTACATGACTCGCTTGGGTTTTAAACTCAGGTAAAACTAATGGCACAGCTGTCATCATGGAGATGGGTTATGGAGATGGGTTGTGGAGATGGGTTATGGAGATGAGTTATGGAGATGGGTTATGGACATGGGTTATGGACATGGGTTATGGAGATGGGTTATGGACATTCACATCCTCCCCCTCAGCACCTGCAGTAGGTCCCAGCTGCAGCAGTGCAGTCTGTGTGCAGTCTGACTGAGGGAGGTTTTTGTACGGCTCTCCAACACTGTGTGAACACATTGCCACTATGGTAACTCTGACAGTAGTAATCTCCTGCATCTTCAGTCTGGACTCCACTGATGGTCAGAGTGAAGTCAGATCCAGATCCACTACCACTGAAACGAGCTGGAGTTCCTGACTGTAATCTAGTAGCCAAATAGATCAGGAGTTTAGGAGCTTCTCCAGGTTTCTGCAGGTACCAGGCTAAAAGATGACCATAGGTGCTGCTATGATACACTGCAGGGTTGGTTCTACAGCTGATGGTGACTGTGTTTCCTGCAGCAGCAGATTTCACTGAGTCCTGAGTCACTGTTACCTGACCTCTGGATCCTGGGGAAGATATGAATATAAAACACAGAATATTTAACATTTACCTGTACAGATACTCTTATTTAGTAAATATAACACTGGAAATAGTGCATTTTTAATAGGAGTAGTAGACCTGTGTGACATGGACAGGACACCACAGAGGTACAGCAGTGTGTTACCTTGAGTCCAGAGGACCAGTGTGCAGATGAAGATGGGGATCAGAGTCATGGTTGCTGTGGGTGAAGTTGCTGGTGCAGGCAGCTCTCAGTCATGAAGTGTTAAACTCACAGGACTATAAACACTCCCAGAGCACTGAAGCATGTGCTGCCCATGCAAAGTGGCCGATCTCTGTAGAAGTGTATAAATAACACTTCAGCTGGAGACCTGAACCTCTGCTTCCTCCTGTTTTGTATGTACATTTCTGTTCCTCAATATATTTCCATGAATAAAGGCCTATTTATGGCTTTAATTATTAATAATATGTCACGGTGAGGGAGGCTCCCTCTACTGGTCTCCTCCGGCACAGTGGCAGTTGTCCTGTTGTTGTTGCGTTGTGTGTGTCCCTCAGGTGGGTGGGGCTTATTAGCTCCCTCACCTGATGGTCGTTTGTCTGTCTATATATGCCTTGTCTTTGTACCAGTTGACTGCTGGTTATTATTTCCTGAATTTGGAACAGTGCACGGGTTTTTGGTTTGCGCACTTTAATTATTAAACCCCACTTTTTCTCTTGGCGTGATCGCTTCCTTTTCGTTCGCACCTCCTGCCCGTCACATAATATATATAGAATGCATTAAGACTTTTATTTTATGTCTATTGATAAATTAGCAGCATTACAAATTACCAGAAAATGTTAAAATCTGGACTGGACAAAATTATCAAATATCAACAATAATTTAAGGTGGAGTCTCTCCTTTAAATTAACATAGAGATGAGATTTCTGGCTAAACTGTATTGAATATAAACTCTGGAAATGCATATGGTGAAACAGATTATCCATGGACCTGTCAGAGTGAGAAAAATCAATAAGTATTGTATATCAAAATGACTGACAACCTGATGATCAAATGTATGAAGTGATTTAATAATAAAAATGAATAATCATATGTGGGTGGGACTCAGACAGAGCACTTGAGGGACCACTGGAGATCTTCTCCACTGTGTCATGTCCACCACTGTTTTGTGTGCTGTCGTCTGTCCTGTGTTTTCCACATTCACACTCCGCTCCAGGTCCCCAGAACTCCGCTCCGTTGTTTCCCCACTGATCCCTGTGCCACGTGGGTGATGTCATCACTGCAGGACTATCAGAAGGGTGGACAGGACAGACTCAGTGGCTCTGTGCTGCTTTACTGCTGCTTGTGCTGTGGGCCTTCAGTCTTCTAAAGGAGCCTTTGATTGGACTTTAACTCTGACCTTTAGATTGTTCTGTGTTACACGTGGCTGAGCTGTGTGTGTGTGTGTGTGTGTGAGTGTGGGTGTGTGTGTGTGTGACTGTGTTTGGGAGTGGAATTATACATGTTTATGGTGTTAGTCAGGGAGTGAGGGTATTACTGTGTTTATGGTGTTAGTCAGGGACTGTGTTTATGGTGTTAGGGTGAGGGTATTACTGTGTTTATGGTGTTAATCAGGGAGTGAGGGTATTACTGTGTTTATGGTGTTAGTCAGGGAGTGAGGGTATTACTGTGTTTATGGTGTTAGTCAGGGGGTAGTCAGGGAGTGATGGTATTACTGTGTTTATGGTGTTAGTCAGGGAGTGATGGTATTACTGTGTTTATGGTGTTAGTCAGGGAGTGATGGTATTACTGTGTTTATGGTGTTAATCAGGGAGTGGGGGTATTACTGTGTTTATGGTGTTAGTCAGGGAGTGATGGTATTACTGTGTTTATGGTGTTAGTCAGGGAGTGATGGTATTACTGTGTTTATGGTGTTATTACTGTGTTTATGGTGTTAGTCAGGGAGTGAGGGTATTACTGTGTTTATGGTGTTAGTCAGGGTGTGGTGGTATTACTGTGTTTATGGTGTTAGTCAGGGAGTGAGGGTATTACTGTGTTTATGGTGTTAGTCAGGGTGTTAAATCAGGGAGTGAGGGTATTACTGTGTTTATGGTGTTAATCAGGGAGTGAGGGTATTACTGTGTTTATGGTGTTAGTCAGGGAGTGAGGGTATTACTGTGTTTACTGTGTTTATGGTGTTAGTCAGGGAGTGATGGTATTTACTGTGTTTATGGTGTTAGTCAGGGAGTGAGGGTATTACTGTGTTTATGGTGTTAGTCAGGGGGTATTACAGTGTTTATGGTGTTAGTCAGGGGAGTGTGTTTTATGGTGTTTATCAGGGAGTGAGGGTATTACTGTGTTTATGGTGTTAATCAGGGAGTGAGGGTATTACTGTGTTTATGGTGTTAATCAGGGGTATTACTGTGTTTATGGTGTTAATGGGGAGTGGGGTTATTACTGTGTTTATGGTGTTAATCAGGGAGTGAGGGTATTACTGTGTTTATGGTGTTAGTCAGGGAGTGAGGGTATTACTGTGTTTATGGTGTTAGTCAGGGAGTGAGGGTATTACTGTGTTTATGGTGTTAATCAGGGAGTGGGGGGTTATTACTGTGTTTATGGTGTTATTCAGGGAGTGTGTGTTTATGGTGTTATTCAGGGAGTGAGGGTATTACTGTGTTTATGGTGTTAATCAGGGAGTGAGGGTATTACTGTGTTTATGGTGTTAGTCAGGGAGTGAGGGTATTACTGTGTTTATGGTGTTAATCAGGGAGTGGGGTTATTACTGTGTTTATGGTGTTATTCAGTATTGATGTGATTTCATCACTAAAATCTTCTACATGTGAACTGGACCCTTTACCAACATACTTTTTCAAACAGGTTCTGAGCTCATTATCTAATGATGTTCTAATGATTGTTAATCAGTCTCTCCAACTGGGACATTTCCCTAATATTCTTAAAACTGCAGTGGTTAAACCACTACTAAAGAATAGAAATCTTGATCCAACAATTCTCAATAATTATCGACCTATATCTAACCTTCCTTTTCTTAGCAAAATCATTGAAAGAGTTGTGTCAACCCAGTTGAATGATTATGTTAAAATAAACTAAATAAATGACACTTTTCAGTCTGGTTTCAGAGCTCTCCACAGCACTGAAACAACACTAGTTAAGGTAGTAAATGACCTGAGATTGAATAAAGATGCAGGTAAACTCTCAGTCCTTTTTTCTGCTAGATTTAAGTGCCGCTTTTTGATACTGTTGATCATGAAATACTTCTTGATCGACTACAGAGCTGGGTAGGCCTTAGTGGCTTAGTTTTAGAATGGTTTAGATCGTATCTAACTGGGCGCGAGTACTATGTTGCATTAGGTACTTCTTCCTCCACACATCAAAAAATAACTTGTGGGGTACCCCAAGGATCAATTCTTGGGCCTTTACTGTTCAACCTATATATGCTTCCATTACCACATATCATTAACAAACATGGCATTAGTTATCATCAATATGCGGATGACACTCAACTTTACATTTCTCTAGAACCTAAAGCCCTAAAATCAATTAGCTCACTGTTTGAGTGCATAGGTGATATACAGACATGGATGTCTGACAATTTTCTGCAATTAAATAAAGAGAAGACAGAGGTTCTTGTTCTTGGTAGTGACTCACAAAGGGAAGATGTTCAGACCTATTTAAATCAAATTAATCTGAAAGCCAAACAATATGTTAAGAACTTGGGTGTCACTTTTGATAATGAGCTAAGCTTTAAATCACACATCATGACCACATGCAAGACAGCTTATTTTCACCTCCGAAACATCGCTAAGGTCCGAGATATGCTCTCTCCTGCTGATAGTGAAAAACTTGTCCATGCATTTATCACATCAAGGCTTGATTATTGTAACGCTGTCTTATCTGCTCTCCCAAAGAGCTCGATTTCTCAGCTACAGCGAGTTCAGAATGCTGCTGCAAGGGTCCTGACCCGCACGAGAAAGAGGGATCATATTACACCTGCGCTCCACTCACTGCACTGGCTACCTGTCAGCTTTAGAATAGATTTTAAGGTTCTGGTGATGGTTTTTAAATGGCTTCATTGTCTTGCTCCTCTTTACCTCAGTGAAATGATAGTTAGATATGTTCCAGTCAGGTCTCTCAGGTCGTCAGACAGTAATCTACTGGTGATTCCTAAAAAGCCGATTAAAGATTGGTGAGGGTGCCTTCAGCCGTTATGGCCCAAAACTCTGGAACTCTCTTCCTGAGGAGCTCAGAGACATTTCATCCCTGCATAGCTTCAAGAGGGGTCTTAAAACCTTCCTGTTTAAATCTGCTTTTAGTTAAGCTATGTATGTTGTACCAGGTTTCCATTTTATTTCCATTCCATTTTATATATCATTTTATTTAGTTACATTTTATGTTTGTTCTAATTACTTTAATAGTTCTATTTATTATCTTAAGAATTTGTCATTTTATTACCTTTATTTTATTACCTGTTATTACCTGTTTGTTTATTTTGTTTATTTTATTTCATTTCATTTTATTTATTTTTTATTATTTATTTTAATCTCTGCTTCATTTTAATGTTTTGATTTATTTAACCTGTAAAGCACTTTGAGTTGCATGTATGCATGAAAGGTGCTATACAAATAAAGATTATTATTATATATATTATTATTTATGGTGTTATTCAGGGAGTGAGTGTATTACTGTGTTTATGGTGTTAGTCAGGGAGTGAGGGTATTACTGTGTTTATGGTGTTAATCAGGGAGTGAGGGTATTACTGTGTTTATGGTGTTAATCAGGGAGTGAGGGTATTACTGTGTTTATGGTGTTAGTCAGGGAGTGAGGGTATTACTGTGTTTATGGTGTTAGTCAGGGAGTGATGGTATTACTGTGTTTATGGTGTTAATCAGGGAGTGGGGGTATTACTGTGTTTATGGTGTTAGTCAGGGAGTGATGGTATTACTGTGTTTATGGTGTTTGTCAGTGTTTATAGTGTTAGTCAGGGAGTGATGGTATTACTGTGTTTATGGTGTTAATCAGGGAGTGATGGTATTACTGTGTTTATGGTGTTAGTCAGGGAGTGATGGTATTACTGTGTTTATGGTGTTAATCAGGGAGTGATGGTATTACTGTGTTTATGGTGTTAGTCAGGGAGTGAGGGTATTACTGTGTTTATGGTGTTAGTCAGGGAGTGATGGTATTACTGTGTTTATGGTGTTAGTCAGGGAGTGAGGGTATTACTGTGTTTATGGTGTTAGTCAGGGAGTGATGATGTTTTATTACTGTGTTTGTGTTTATGGTGTTAGTCAGGGAGTGATGGTATTACTGTGTTTATGGTGTTAGTCAGGGAGTGAGGGTATTACTGTGTTTATGGTGTTAGTCAGGGAGTGATGGTATTACTGTGTTTATGGTGTTAGTCAGGGAGTGATGGTATTACTGTGTTTATGGTGTTAGTCAGGGAGTGAGGGTATTACTGTGTTTATGGTGTTAGTCAGGGAGTGATGGTATTACTGTGTTTATGGTGTTAGTCAACTCATCTTTACCTACAGACTGTCACAAACAATGTGAAAACATGTACTACTAATTTATGAACAGAAGGTTTACAATGGACTACAATGCTTCAAAACTACTGTATTCATGGAAACATTAAACTCAATAGCTCAGTAGTTCAGTAGTGAGTCAGTAGTAGTTTTCTCTCCTGCCATAGAAGTGAACCAGTGTTGTCTGTATTAATGGGATTCATTATAGATTTTTATGTTTATTTGTGAGTGAGTGTGTTGTGGGTATGTGAGTCTATAACAGTAGT